>QOCX01001595.1:0-31183 GCA_005959815.1 Sarcophaga bullata | reverse complement strand
AATAAATAATTGACTTAATTGTTATTCATTCAATTCAACATCCAACAATCGTATTTGTGCTGAATTTCTAATCAAATAGGTATTTAATATCGTAAATTAATATTTTTTCCTACTTGCGTGTAGTGTATCAACTTTCAGAATAATTAAAGTGTATATTATAATAGGATTAATATGAAATCATTTGGAACATTTCTATAAAACTATATTATTCTATGAAATTAATATTAATTATTACAAAATTTATTATTGACTTTCGAATACAAAGAATTTTAAATTACTTTTTGTTAACGCCTCTAAGCCATATAATGGCTATTATTAATTCTAATTGCACCAGATATATGGTATTTGTAGATAAATAATCCTTGAATTTATTTTTGTTTTTGTATATAATTTCCAATGTCTTTTTTATCATGGATAAAACATCATGGTACGGGGATTTTACTTTCTGGAAGAAATGGTTTAATTACTATTACTTCTTCAATGACTTTGAGACATAATTAAGGTTCAATGTCTTCTTATATTGTTTTTAACTTATTGGCGTACACTTTCCTCAAAGAAAGAACTTCCATTGTTAGATAATATTGTTATTCAATTCCTCATGCAAAAGAACATTAACTTCATTTCCTTCATATTGGCACCACATATCGCCCACATCCATATCCTCAATTTCCTGTCACAAGAAGTCCGTTATCATCTTCCTACAACGAACACAATTTACAGAAACTATTTGGCCGACCACATTTTTGAAGAAGTACGGCTTGATGACGTCGCCAGCTCATTAACAGCAGCAAACAGTCAGTCTTTGTGGATATATCGGCTGTTTAACAATCGCTAGTGGATTCTCAATTGCTCAAAAGCATCAATTCTGCTTATTAACGAAACCACTGAAGTTCAAATGTGCATCGTAACTGAAAATGATTTTCTTTGCCAAGTTATCATTTTCTTTTGTCTGTTCAATAAATTATGACAACGCTTGAAAATGGTCAGTGGGCTTCAGCTTTTGAGCCTCATAGGCGCGTAAATTTACATCTTTCTTCAATTTTCGCATCATGGAATGTTTAATTCTTAGGCTCTTTTGCCATACAATCGCGAATTTCAACAATGTTTTTAAATTAAATTTATCGTTCACAGTCGACGTTAAACAATAAGTAGCGCCATTCATGGATAAAATCAACAAAAAGCTAGGTTGTGCTTGATGACCAGCTAAGTGAATAAGGAGATGCTTACTTACTTACTTAATTGGCCATAACAACCCGATTAACGGATTTCGGCCTGCCGCAACACATCCTTCCAGGCGCCACTGCTTCTTGCGCGCCTACGCCAGTTGGTCACACCAATCGATGACAGGGCTTCCTCGATTTGGTCCTTCCAACGGGTATAAGGTCGACCTCTTCCGCAGATTCCTGCATCAAATACCGGTCGCGCCGGAGCAACCTCCTCCATTCGAACGACATGGCGGAGCCAGCGCAGCCGCTGAATATTAATACGCTGCCGTTTAATACCATGTCGTTGAGGAGCTAATACAAAGCAGATGACCTTTTCCTTTTTAAGTATTGTGTGTTTCAGAGCCCTAATAAGACATGAGAGTAGTCCTTCTATGTATATGCATATCTATGTCTATTTTTAATAGATTAGAATAAACTTCATCCATTTTCGGAGTCTCATATAATAAAAAAAAGTACTTAAAGATCATTTTATCCAACGTTATAATTTAAAGTCTTCTGGATAAGGAATAATGGTAGCAGAAGAGCATAGTATTGTTATAGCTTTGAATATCTGTTTGACAATTAATCCTTTTAATTGAATGTATGACGTAGATAAGTCAAGATTAATATCGAATAACAGAAACTTAAACTAATTTTTAGAATATCTTGTTTTTAAGGAAAAAGTTTATTGAACCATAGTCAAGCATATGTTTCTAAACTAAACAAGTTTATAATTAAATGCAATCTTAATGAATGTTTAGAGTTTCCTCTTAATTACGGATTTGAAATTGTTGCCAAAGTAGGTTCTTAAATATTTAATAAGTAGTTATATGCTTTGACACATCGTTTGTCTTAATAATTAAGTTTAAAAAATAAATACATACATACATACATACATACATACTCGTATAAGAATTTTATAAATAGATGCTAATAAGTTTATAAACAAATCATAAATGTATGATTATAAAGCACATAGCAAACATTAAAACAGTTTGAAACAGACAAAATGGAAAATGCTGCCTGTTAATGTGCTGAAAATTTTTATCGGCCCACAGTGCATGGTTAATAAGAAGAGTTAATTTGAAGATATGTATTCTGTTTTCAATAAGCAATTAAAAAATTGTATCATTTGCCTTATATTTAGCGACAAAAGGACATAGATTTTATATACATACATAATTGATGATTACAACCGTTTTATTAGGATTACGACCTAGTTTCTCACAATACTTATGTATGCTGTGTGTGTTAATTTTATACATAAGTATGTTTGCAGAGGCAAAGTTGCAGATATATGATCTGGGTTTTGAAGCATGTCCTCAATTCTAATAAACCAACACACTACCTATAGAATAAAGGATATAAAGCGCTGAAAAAGTTCAAAGCTTTGACAGAAAAACCTTTCAAAACTGTTCGGAATATTGCAAAAATTATCGGTAAAAGTGTGAAAGACAAAAAATGTTCTGCTGAATAAATTAATGTTTGACGTGTCCAATCTCATTATAAACAATGTACTAACATAACAAGGATTTTTTTTATCGTTTCCTATTTTTCAATTCCAATATTATTTATATTTTAGCTTTCTAAAGTTGATCTTTATCTGCAACTAAATACTCTCTTTTACTGCAATTAAAAATTGTTTTTGCAATAATAACTGCAAAAAACGGTATTACAACATATGAGTATATTGCATATGCAATTGTATGTTACTCTATTATGACAGTGATTAAAATCACTTTAATATTGTAAATTTAATTTTGATAATGATTGTAGTACATAAACATTCTGTTCATTATGTGCATTATTAAACTGAAATGAATTGTTTAAACATTTTCAAGTAAATTGCAAATATTTATATACACTCATACGTACACATATACTATATATACACACATTAACATTTAATATTCATTAAATATTTATGCATCCATCCCAAGATAAATATTCACACTTACTCCAGCTATTAACTTTATGTTGTAGTTATAAGCTTCAATATGTTTGCATTTCGATTCAAGCAAATATAATAACATGTAAAGTTATTAGGTGTACAAACGTGTACGAACGAGATGATGCAGCAGGTGAAATTATTTTCCAACGTTTATTGAATTATTGATACAAATTATGTTGAAGGTATTATTAAATGTTGTTGTTGCTGCTTAATTTTAAGTGTTTGATTAGTTAATAGCAATGCTATATTAGCAACTGCAGTGTCAGTATATACAAAGCCTAAGCAATTTCAAAGTGCTGCTGCATTATCGCAAGCCTTTTAATGATGATAATATCGTAGTTATGCAGTGTGTTGCTTGGCAGTTTTGCCAGGTTTTTTTATATTTGATATACAAAAAATAATTGTGCAAAAGTTCCAAAATTTCCACTTGGGAATTTCATTTACTTTCACAGTCACTGAATGTCACAACAGCTTCAGAATAGAATTGAATATTTAAAACGAGTTTTCATTAAAAAACGCGTGGAATATGCAACCACAATAAGAACATTCGGATTCTGACGTAAAGTTATTTAGTTACAGAGAAATAGTTGGAGTCTATTTTATATTTTCTCTTGCTAAATACTTTTAGATATTTTCAAACGAAAATGCGAGATACTGACCTGAATACATGCTATTAAGTGCAGTCTAATTGCTATCGTACGGGCATAGATCTATAAAATTATATTGGCCGTTAATTACCGATCATAGAATATCAATAAGCCCATTTGTAGCGTAGTGATCTGATAGGTAGTGTGTTAGTTTATTAGACGTGAGGCTTTAGTTCAAAACCCAGGTCAGAAATCTAAAAAAAAGCGAAATACGTAAAAATATGTCTTCGGCGACTTCCCATCAGCAAATTTTTGGCAAAAACTCTAGGAGCAAATAAAATTGCTAAGATCAGTCTCTAAAAATTCATTCGTTCGTAAACTGTAGGTCTCGCCATCCGTGTATAAAAATCAACACACACAACATAAATGGTGTGAGAAGCTAGGCCGTAATCCAGACTGAAGGTTTCTAATGACGAATTATGTACGTAGATTTTTTTGAACAAAATTTAATTCTTTCGTTTGGCAATTATTTGTCAATAAAAATCAATTACACTTCTTAATGAGAATTACAACTATACTCCAGTCTATGGCTAATGCCACTCAAAGGGCATCTTAAAACCTAAATATTCAATATTCTCCCCTATCCAAGTATATTATTTCATTTTCATGACAACTCTATGATATAAACAATATCTAAGCATTTACAAATATTATATGTATCGTATATGTAGATGTAGTATACTTGTACATATATGTATGCATGTAATTTTGTGATTAGCATAAAATTTAACACTCATTCATTAACACCATATTAAAATGTACATATATTCAGAGGTATCTTCATAACGTAACATGTAATATATTATGTAAATACTTGCATACTTGTGTGTGTCAAGTAAAAACTAAAAAAATATTACACGTAACGATAGAGGTCAAAATGATAACTGCACTATGGGTTGGATAACTACGCTATTATTGGCGTTATGATCTTTATATAATAACAATAACGGCATTAGTTAATTAAATATTATTTCCATATACATACATATACATATGCATATGTATTATATTATTTTATAGAGTTATTGGACTGAGTTAACTGTCATTTAAAAAGATATCAATAAGCCAAATTATATCTCAATTTTTATGTCAAGATATTAAACAGTGTTGTAAACTAACACATATATTTGCTTGCTCTTATTGTGTGTGATAAATTGATGCATGAGGAGCGGAACCTACAGATTCCGAACGACAGATTCCGAGGAATTTTATTTACTCTTAGAATTTTTGTCAGATGACTGTTGAGAGGAAAAAATATTTTTCTTATTTTGTTTTGTATGAGGTAGCTGAGGGTTAAACGACGGTCAAAGCACTATCTACTAGACTCAGGCAACTTCGACTAGATAAATATTCTAAAATGTTGTAATTTTTCGAGTTATTAAATTGAGTTGTCAACCTTAATCTCATTTATTCTATCTTAAGCTCTTCCTTGTTGAGATATGCTTTCCTTTTCGTAGAGTCTCCAAATTCCCTTGCATAAATAAGATGTTTAAAGTCGTGAATGTATAGGGTGTGTCTTATGTTGTATTATATTTGAGTTAATATTAATTGAATTGAATGTTAGTAGATTACAATTAATTATGTATCCAATAATCAGGTATTGTACATATTATAGGCGTTTTCTTTGGCAACTAGGTAAGAACACAAACAATGATTGCTAGGTGATAGAATTATCCCCGAAAATCTCTTTATTTCCGCATATAGGGTTATCGTTCTAAGTAGTATTGCTGATGAGCTGGTTAGGGCTGGTACGAATCTAGCAATCTCCGATATGTTACAGGGCATATATATTCCGAGCATATGTATTGCAATCGCCTAATTTGAATTTGAATAGTCGCCGTAGTCTAGTAAGTAGTGTGTTGGCTTATTAGACGAAAGGCCAGTGTTCGAATCCCCGTTCAGACATCAAAAACGAAATATGAAAAAATATTTCTTCGGCGATTTCTGGTAAAAACTCTGAGAGCAAATAAAATTGCTATGAAAAACTCAAAAAACTTGTCGTTCGGAGTCAACTTTAAACTGTAGATCCCCCCACTCATGTATAAAATTAACACTCACAGCATAAGTGGTGTGAGAAGCTAGGCCGTAATCCTGACTGAAGGGTTGTAATGACCAATTTTGTATGTATGTACGTAATTTCAATATTATTCATTCGTTTTAAAAGGGAGACTCAATCTCGTTAACAACAAGAGGCTTAGAGGTCTCTGATATAAGGATTGAACCAAATACCAGAGTTATTTTGAGCTTGAATTAATTTCTTCGCGAATATGTTTTTTTTTTAATAAATTTCAAAATTGAGTAACCCCATTTACACGTACGATTCCGCTGATCCTTATTTCGGTAATGGTTGGCCTCAAGATCGATGCTTACCAGATGATTAGAAGCGCCTAACTGAAACATGTCACATCTACACAAATGGTTGGGGAGTCTATGGGTCTATGCATAGTAGCAGACTTTATAGTCGCAGTGACTTTATAATTGCTAGAGATAATTACTATCTGAATTATTGAATTATTATTTGAAAGTGTTAGTAACAGTAGCATAATATTCAACATATCCTATCCAAATTAATAATATAGATATGTATACATCAAAGAGTCTGATTTTAATTACTTGAACTCGAACTTTCCGAAAAGAAATCTATTACAACTCCCAGATAAGATCGTAACAACTAATTTTTATTGATCTAACAAACATTTCTATTTAATGAACAATTTTTATGTTCCCCTAAGTTCAAGTTTGTTGTTATCAAGAGTGTGTAGGGCAATACAAAATTGCATTAAAAAATCAAAATTCACCTAACATTCTACCCTTTAATGCTCAAGTATTTGCATAAGTAAACATTACAAAATGCATTTACATCATGTACAATCTTACGGTGAGAAGTTATTAATATTTCATACATCAAATATGAAGCGTTCAAGCAAATTTTAACACTTCAATAGTAAATATGTTTACCCATAATGACAAGATATTACTTTAATACAAATAAAGGAATACATTCATTATAGTAGTGTTTTGAAAATAAACATAAAATTACTCTTGATATACTCGAGTAATTTGTTGTTTATGAGTTGTTTGAATTAGTTTTGTAACCTAAAAAAAAAAAAATAATTTGTGTGTAGAAACAATTGATACAAATTTAAGAATGTATTCTTTTAATTTCCTTGTAAATATTGAAATGTTATTAACTTAATGGAATTAATATTCTATCAGAAATTTTTAGTTTTCAAACACTTTGGCTAGAGTATGATGTTGATATTATAAAATTAAAAAGCACTCAAAGTAAGGCTGCATATACAATGAAATGTAATTAATTGGCCATGTACTATGAAAGAGATTAATAATGCATTTGAATTTAAATCGTATATTAAAGGCTTTATCTTTGAAATTGAACTTCAAACGTATCGAACTCTTTATAAATTAATTGTAGTGACAATTAATTAAAATATTGCTTCGCATAGAAATATTCTTAATTAAATTAATGGCGCAAATCCTGATTCAGAATTTTACTTTATGGTATGCTTGTAATTGGCATTTAATAGCGAACATTTTTTTTATGAGTTAGCACCCTTGAAACTTGTCAAACATATTTGAACCTACAAATTATATTGAAGACTCATGTTTCTTAGTTTTAAATAAATTTATATACGTTGTATGAACAGGCAAAAAATTTAAACAAAAAATTTTATTCACAATCTGAAAATATTTAAAAACGATTTATCTACGCCACTGTCTTTTCACATGTACATTTATAATGAAAACTTTGATGGAAATATGAATTTCTAAACAAAATTTGTATCTCAATAAACAATTAGAGGCACTTAATATTGTTTTTTCAATTTTGTTGATAAATTTTTATACGCTTTCTTTGTTGTTTTGTTTTTAATAACAATTTTATTATGTGGCTCTCCGTCACAATTCTGTTTTTATCTTACAGATCGTACAACCCATTGAGAGAGATCTTTAAAGTACAATAACAAGAGCATTTACTAGCAAAAAAAAAAAAAAAAAAAAGAAAAAATTAAATAAAAAGATGAATCATCTGTTTAAAACTACAAACACAACAACAAGAAACAAGCAACACGATATAAACAATCAACCGCATATCGCAGCTGAGGCGAATACAAAAAGCAAATTCTCCAAAAATAAACTTTTGCTGCTGGAATCGCTGCTCTCCATTGAAAGCGTTTACGGAACAACATGATGGCAGTGATCTACAGGTAATACTCAAGTCAAAACGCGTTACCGCTTTAATTATAAAAAAAATTAATTTAAAAAAAGTGATACAAAAAACATAAAGGAATTGCATTTATTAAGAAAAACGCCGGGTTTTTTTTAAATTTTTAGAAAACAGAATAAAGGTATTGATTTTTCAACATTTTAATCATAAATTAATATTCTTTAGCGAGTGTATGTTAAATCATTAAATGTTGGTGAAATTTTTTCACTTTTACTTTTCAATTTCAACTTCCAAACGTGTTTGGGATTTTTAAATGTTTCATCCAAGTGAATTCAATGTTTTTTTTTTTTTTGCAAGGGGAGAAAAGAATCTGCTTTTGCTTTAAATGGAGTAGTTGTTGTTGCTTTAAATGTTTAATGTTAGTTAATTAAGGTGGCCAGATGAACGAACAAAAACTGTATTTTTTAAATTTATTTCCAAATTAATAAAATTGCTGTGAGACAAAAAATTGTTATTGTTTTAGAGCATCCGCCTTTAAAACCTGCCATATGTATTGCAAAAATATTTTTTATTTTTATAGTTTTCTGCAGACATAATAAAAAATACATTTAATTTTGTTCTTTTAATTACTAAAAAAAAATTTACGACCGACAGATTGCTGAGAAATTTTTCATGCCAATTTTATTTACTCTCAGAGGTTTTGCCAGTAATATGCTGACAAGAAGTTGCTGAAGAAATATTTTATCAAATTTCGTTTTGTTCGAGATGTCTTATCGGGGTATAAAGGCCTTGTGAACATTATTTACTGCATGTCATATAACATATTTGTAGTCAGTATAGTGCTGGTGTTCATCCTCTACTAGACAATATCAGAGTTTTAAGATATTTTTGGGGACAGAATGACCAAATTTCTTTTAAAATTAGTTTTTCTGCTGGTATACCAATTTCCATATTTTGCTAAGCAATCGTATAAATATCGTGCTCTGCCGCCATGAAATTCTACATTCGTATCATCCACCGCCATCCATTTCGATAATGTTTACCTCACATTTCTTTTCGATTTACGTCCTCAATGGTCAAACTTCCTACGGACCATTTTCGCAGAGCTTATTAGGTATATTTTGTATTATTAGACAAGGATCATAGGCAGTATGACTAGTCATGTCAGTCATTTATTCTGGTGCCAATTAATGGCATAATTGGTCATTATAATTATTCAATCAGTAGCATATTGCCGAAGATATATTTTTTCATGTTTCGTTTTGTTGGAGATGACTGGCCTAGCGCTTGAACTGTCAGCCCACGTCTACCTACTAGACTACGACGGTTTGAAATAGTATCGTCGAAACTTTGCTTCGTCTATCTCGCATCGGTATTTCTATTAAAGGATCTGCTATTTTTCTCTGAGAATGGTATAAAGAATTGTGAGACCACAAAGAACAATAACAAAATTATTTCAACTCACAATATCCACTACCAGGGCAACCATATTTCAAGTTATATGACAATAAAAACATTTCCTTAAATAAACCTTTGGTTTCTGTTTGTTTTATTTATTGGATTAAGGATTACGTAAAGGATTTGTAAGTTTTTTTAGATTGCTTGTTAGGATTACTAAATTTGGTTATTGTTTTACAAAAGAGTTGATTTCTATTACATTTCAAAATACCATTTTTGTACTGTCCTTCTTTTGCGCATTATAATAAAGCCATTGTATACAAGCTGATTGAATTTTTTCTTTTCAGTATAAAAATTCTGTGCAAATGTTTTATAATTATTTAAAAAAAAAAAAATAAAAAACAACAAAACAATAAAATATGAATAATTTTTTATTTGCTCTTTTGAACAGTGTGATTTATCTCTCACAGCTAAATTTAGACATTTCACACTCAAGATGTATTATTGTATCCAAATGTCAATAAAAAAGTCCAATTTTGTTGGCCAAAATTATTATATTATTTTAAAAATTAAAAAGGGTCGGCGATCGAAATATTGCCATACGATGAACCATAAGCTGTTTATGTTTTCAAAAATATCAGCCAACAAATCTATTTAAGCATATTGTTAATGCCAGAATTAAAAAGATTTATCGAAATGCACTTTAAACTTTACAGTCATATTGGTGTTAGTCATGTTTATATGAGCGAGAAAAAATTTAATGCAAACAAGGTGATAAAATGCGCCTACATTAGTGATGGCTTCCTTTGAAAATAGTTTAAGCAATACTTCAGTTTATCATGATCATGCAGGTAATGAACCAATAAGCACTTGACAGGGAGTTATCCTTTCTTATTAGATCCAGAAGCTATGAGGTCGAACACCTGATCGTTTGATTGTAACCACTTAAGGGCCTCACACAAGAGTACAATACTTTTGAACACCAAATATTTAAATTCGATAGCACAATTAAACCTTGATTTTGGTATTGCTTAATAAAAATGTATTCCCAGCACTATTACTACACAGAAATGGTAATAAACTTTCCAATATGATGAATTTTCATCATTTGTAAATTAAAATTCTTGAGATATTCAAAGCTTTTTTCAAAGACTTTGTCATACATTCTTGTAGAAAATTCCAAAGGTCGACCTTTTAGCAACACAAACAATTAATTCAAGTTTTAATTGATTTTCGTGCAACATATAGTTTTTACAATAGTTCTTAAACTTTGTCTTTGTCTGTAAGGATAGGCCTTTGTGTTGGTAACCATTCTGCAGTGATCTGCAATAATAATTTTTTGGGAGGCCCACATTATGCTTGCCTCAAGATTGTCACAGTATGTTAGTCATACGAGTGTTGTCGATGTTTTTTTAGGTTTGGTATATAACAAGTCGCTATTAAATATGACAATGGCTCAGTATATTTTATTGTAGTGGAATTGGTTACCTTGCATCTCAATTATACTTTCAAAATACATGATTTTGATGCATGTTTCTAATAGGTTTGCCATCTAAAACTAAGGCCACACGACGTATCTATTCTTAATTTAAAAGATCAAGAACTATCATGAACATAATTCTAGTGCCACAGGCTCTAAAAACGTGAATACAATGACGAATCACCGTTAAAAAAATATGCTGTTGCTTCCAAATGAAAAAAACATATGTGTAGGTGAAGCTTGTACTCAAACTGGCAAGCTTTTGTCAGAATTACGTAGAAAATGTTACACCGTTTGGGGTTCCTCGATTCATGCTATGCATTCGTTGCATCTATGTGATTCAAATACACGTGTAAAGTTGTTTTCACTTAAGAAGCTAATGATAGTCTTACCCTTATCTGGGTTACTTTGGGGTATCGTTCTCCCTTAGTGTTCTATGTGATATTTTTAGTTTATATTAAAACGTTTCAATTTTCAAAATTCAACCTTTGACCAACTTCACCTTAGGTGATTAGGTACCCAAACAACCAACCTTTGACCGACTTCACCTTAGGTGATTAGGTACCCAAACAATGTGGATCGAGCCATATGTTGAAAACCCATTAATCGATTCTTTAATAGACTGTTATTGCCTATTTTGTTGTGACAGTTGTGCCAATTATCAACAATTTCTTCTTAGTAACGTTTAACTTCAGCTCGACCCTTCGACCATTTGTATATAGACTATGAGGTTCACTTTCTAGGTCTCTTAGAGTGTGTGTTATCCGGCAGGTATTATCAGAATAATGCCAGTCAGGACTTGTTTGATGAAAAAAAGTATCAAACATAATGTGGAATAGGCCTTTTCTGACATCGGCTGAAGATACATACTATAACGAACAACAACAAACGAACAAAAAACTCAGTCTCACTTTAAAATGCCTTTTCCGAGCTACAAGGGTCTTTTCTTTAAATAAAACAATATTTGCTTAGAAAAAGATTTCCAAAATAATTTTGAATGCTGACCCCTGTATTTTTTGTCATAGAAAATCTTATTTTCATATTTTCAAAATAATGCGTATGATTATGTATGATATTTATTACCTAAAAAATATATGATAATTTTTTTTGAAATATATTGCTTAAAACATTTTAAATAAAAAACAAAATCTTTTTTTTTATAATCTGCATATAAAAACATACATTTTGAATAATATTGCAAACAATGTTGTTTTTTTACTACAATACGAGTATACATATAACGAGAAAGAAGCAGTTTGACATTTGTGTCATATATAGAGTATATGTTTATTCCATTATAATTATTTTGCTTGTTGTGTTATATATTATCTGAAAATCTGGTCACTCCTTTTCTTAGTCATTTAATGTTTTAATATCGTAGAAAGTATCTATTAGGAGCAGTTTGTTATCGCAGGTTTTTCTTTTTCATTTTATTTAATTTAAAAAAATTGTTGCTTATGTTTTTGCCTTTTTTAGTTTGAAAATGATTCAAAAAAAAAAAAAAAAAAGGTTTTGTTGTCATTTGTTATTTTTCCTACCTTATTTGTATAGTTTGTAGGAAAACCATAAATAAATTGTTTTATTTTTAATAAAAAAATTATATTTAACAACAGCACAAAACAAAAAAGAAAAACAAAAACAAAACAATATAATTGCTCAAGTTATTACAAGTAGGCATACTCTACATCTACAACCACTATTTATTTCTTTCAAGCACTTTACTTTTCATTTGTGATTCACAAGTTCAAGTTTAATTTGTTAAAAATAATATACGTATTTAAAGTTGTTGATGATGCTTTTGTTTTTCAAGGTCAAGTTTATGCAAGAGTGCGGTTGTTTTTTTATTTGTTTTAAAAATAAACTTAAATTTTATATCCTTATTTTTATTAAATTTAGATTGTTTGTGTTTTGAATATTAAATTAAAACAAAATAAATTTTCTTTGAATTATAAAAAATTGAAATAAAAGTACGGCAGTTGTGGTGCAATAAGATCTATTAATCCATAATTAAGAGAAACGTTCTCTTTTAGAAGCTTTAAATAATGATCTGAGTCAATAGGTATTATTAAATCCCCATAACCACAAATTGAAACAAAGGGTATAATTGTAGCATTTCTGAGAATGATATATCTTCACATCTGTTCTATATTTTCTTAGAAATTGATTTAAAATTTTAACAATATCACTGTGTCAGTAAGTATTCCGTAGTACTGAATAGGTGAGCCTCTATACAGTCATGCCCAAAATAAAATTCACTTCAAAAGTATGTGAATACTTAAATATTGTATTTAATGAGTTTGTAGGGCCACTCCTATGCAAAAGGTTGTACTGAAAATTATTAGTTTGGGCTCTATTTTAAATCGATACAACAGGATCTGATATGGAAAGAGGAAATTGATATATTTATTCTACAGAAATCGTTAGGTTAAGTTGGGTTAGAGGGAAGCTTACCATTCCCGGGCAAATTCACCGTTGTATTGCCCATTATAAGGTAAGACCTCTTGTGATGATCCGTTAGTGTTGATTTTAAACCACTCCGAGCTCCGCAGGATTATGACGCCTTTTCTAAAGTGCAGAGCACTGGCATAAACTGTTGCATCGATTCCGTTTTCCTCTACATTATGGTGGCTTCTGCAGTAGTCCTAGGGTAGTCTTAGGGTCCTTAGGATAGACCGAGCTTGACAGTGAAACTGCCAATTGCGCAATTTTCCGTTTGAATTCGAACTCAAGTAGTTTTCAAATTCAGCAGTTTTTAAATTCGGCAACCAGGTATGTTGGACCACTGACGAGTAAGAGTATTTTTGTAGAGACGCATATATCTTTTCCATTGTCTCCTCATCAGATATATCCGATCCCTTCCGTACCAATTCATCTGCCCTTTCCTTTCACCTTATGTCACAGTGATCCGCTAGATAGCAACACCTGGCGACTATTGATTTGACGCGATGGAATCACAGCGCTTTGATGCTGATTACGAAGGAGCTATGTCCTCGGTTTTAACTATGCGCACAGCCTGATTAGGTTATCTGTGTATTAATGTTAATAAAATGCACAGAATTTTATAAAATCTTACTTGGTAGATTTAGTTACTTATAATGATGTATTTTAAAGGATTTAGTGGTTTAATATTATATTTCAATAGTAAGTTAAGGTATGGAATAACATTGAACATTGTTTATTAACTGTAGACTAAAATATTTCTATGAAATATCGTTCAAAATAGATTCGAGTAAGGCTAAAGGACGTATTTAACTATCTCATCATAAAGGGTTTTGTGTTAAAGAGATATGAGCTGTAGAATGTTGAATTAAATAAACAACCTACACATAATAAGTTATCATAATCTGTATTTTTACTGTGTGTTTCATTTATTCACAAAATAGAAACTCATTTATTTCCAGAGAAATGTCAACACCTTTTAGAAAATTAGCACATGATCAATCAAATGCACAACATATTTCTAATTGTACAGAGACATATCCAGCCTTAACTTTTAGCGGGGAAAAATTGAAAATAAAACAAATCAATTTATTTAACATTTCGTGAGAAAGAGAAATTTTTTTCCTTTTTTTCACTACGTCTGTTTACATACAATCGGTCTTAACAAGAGCGAATTATTAATTTATCATAAATTAAAATCAACAGCTTAATAGCATGCTATTTAAACAATATTTAATGAACATCTTTGTTAATGTTTCTTTTTAAATGTTTGTACCTGCATGTAATAAACAGCAAAAATAACAGCAACAAATCAAACTTAATGAAAAGCAACTTAATTTCTTTCAATTTTTCTATTTTCTTTGCAGAATAAGCAAAAAAAAAAATAAAAAAGAAGAAGAAGAATATCAAAATTCCCCTTTAAAAAAATCGAAATAAAAGAAAATTATTCAATATACGTAGCATAGCATAACAAGCCAAAATAAACACGAACAAGTGTACAGAAGAATGGAATGGAATGGAAAAACTTTTCACGTTCTGTTCTGTATGCCATTTCGATATTGTTTGTATATATGTCGGTGTATTTTCATTATACACCCAAAAATATGTATGAATGTGTATGTTTTCGCATGATTTGTTTGTTTGTTCACTTGTTCATTTAGAAGTATTTCCTCTAAACTCATTAGATACACTAATTAACTGCAATAAGTTGTATGAAGTGAGGGATTTTTTTTTGCTTTGCTTTTCTCTGCGCTCTGCTATTAAATCAGAACAAGTAACAGCAAACAAATGTACAAATATACAATACAACAACAACAAATGCGGCAACAACAATCAACTCAAAAAAAAAATATAAAAATAAGTGGCATAAAGGTGTTGTCTGAATTTCCACAATATTTTTGTTGTATAATTGATAATTATTTATTGTTTTTGTTTTTATATCGTTATTGACTTTAGGTTTGAGAAAAATAAAGAATTTTATACAATCAATTATGATACATTATGCCTATGGTTTCCTTATAGCAGAAGTTTGAACAACTGCATAGTTTTATAAAAATGTTCAGGATTTTATAACTGTGGAGCACCAGATTAATATCAATGGCTTTGCATAAGTAAACCTATTTTAGTTCGATTTTCAATAGTTTCGATATTCTGTTTACTATGAAAACTATCGGGTGGGCCATATACAGATTTAAATTAGAACCAACCAACTAACCAGCTATTTCGAATCTGGCAATACTTATGTCATTATATTCTGTCACACAATTCAGTATATTATCTCCACTGAACGTAATGAAACGATTAACGCTTTAGTTACGTTGGAATTTATTGAAAATTTATGTCCAAAACAATGGCAATTGGTCGGAAATTTTATGCAAAAAAAAAAAATCATCTTTTCGGATGAAACTCATTTTCATCTTGACGGATACGTTAATAAGCAAGATTGCCATATTGGGTCTTACATAAGTTAATGCAGACATTGCGAGTGACTGTTTGGTGCGGTATATGGGGCGAATGCATTATTGGCCCATATTTCTTTGAAAATCATTACGGTTAATGAAAACACCGTACTAAACATGATAACCGATTTTTTTGTACCTGCTCTTTATATGGTTTTGATGTGAACAGGGTTGTGCAACTTGCAACACAACGTTTGATGGCCCTTTAATTAACCGAAATAGTGATGAGAATTGGCTGCCAAAAAGCTGCGATATGTCGGCGCCGTTAAAGAAAAGTGTTGTGCCAGCGCACTAAAGACAACTGAACACTTGAAGGCCAACATTCGTGATGCCATTGCCGAGTTACGTCTCCATATATGAAAATTTGTCCGATTAAATGAGGTACTGTAAGGCCAGCCGCGGCAGCCATTGGAATGAAATAATATGCCATATCTAACCGGAAAAATTGTATTTCAAAACAGAAAACATATTTCGAAAATTTTCAAAACGGTTTTCTTTTATTGCACTTTTGAATTTAAACTTTTAAATGGCCCACCCTTTATGTATGTACCTCTAAATATGAAGTTATGTTAGCACAAAAATAATTTTATTTTTGCTTACCAAAGTCACTGAGACTATTAGGCAGGAAAAGATAAATCTTTGCAACACAATGTCTTTGATTTCCTTCTTTTAATTTTCTGCAAACATTTTCTGTAAGCTGCCAGCATAAGTTTATTAAAATTATTAAGAAGTAAAACCATAACGATATAATTTCTTTCAAGCAGAATACGATTAAATATTAAACATTTGCTTTATAAACACAATATTATATGCAATTAAAAATTTATCTCTCTCCTCTTTATCTTCTATCTATTGACTTGAAAAGTTTTGCAACTTTGTGCGGCAAATGTGTTTGTTTGCCAATATTTCATTTCTTTTGGCGGAAACATATTAAATACTTAATGCCTCGTTAATATAAATGTTATTTTAAAAGATTTCTAAATATAATTAAATTATAAAAAAGAACAAAATAGAAAAAAAAATAAATAAATTAAAAAAAATAAATTAAATAAAAAAAAACAATAATTTAATGCCCATTGTAGAGAGTTTTTTGTAAAGCTTATCGTATTAAATTTATGAATGAACTGTGAAAAATCACTGAAGTGTAAATTTATTTAATATTATTCGAATTTATTTTTGTTTTTGTATTATTTTTCTCTTTTTGTATATTATACATATCGTCACAGAAAATGTAAATGGTCGTATATAATATTTTGTAAATTTTATAGGACAATAAAGTTTAATAAAATGAAACTAATCAGCTATTAAATTTTCATTGAATTGTTTAATAAACTGTCACATTCATTTCTAGTAAAATAAAGTAATTCTTTCTAAGGCCATTGAACCTAACTATACATTAATGTAAAAGAGTTTTAATGCAGGATTTTTTTTAAATTTTTTTTTAAGAGAACGCTATCCAACACATTTGTTTTATAAATTTTTATTTTATTTTTGTAAACAATTGTGCTATTTGTCAATTTATTTTAACACATATTACGTATGATGAAAACAAAAATTATATTTAATTAATTCAGTGATAACCTATAAGTTAACTCTTTCAAGGATAAATACATACATAATTGGCCATTGCAATCATTCAGTTAGGAGTACGGTCTAGCTTCACATAGCATACTTTTTAATAAAAAATCGAGATAAAAATAATTGGTTTAATAAACATGAATTAATTTTAAATTAACAATAACATACGTATATACATACATAACCTAGTTGTTCACACTACATATGTTGTGTGTTAATTTTCATGCAGGAATGACGGGACCTATAGTTTAAAGTCGACTCCGAATGACAGGTTTTTGGAAAAACTTTTCATGGCAATTTTTATTTACTCTCAGAAATATTCGTCGAAGAAATATTTTTTCATATTTCGTATTGTTGAAGATGTCAGACCTGAGGTTTGAACCGAGAACTCTAATTTAATAAGCCAACATACTACCTACTAGACTAAGGAGACTTCCATTTGACAATATACTGTCATAAAAATAATAAGAAACTTATGGGAATAATTTCTGTTTAAAGTTTTAACTTTTCTTAGTTCCGAAGATGAGATTGTTGGTGGATTCACAATGCATGCTATAGCGTCATAATGTTCTAAAATTTTTAAATGTTGCTATTGTTGTAGAGACCTGCGCCGATCGCCTGTGCCTGCTAAGATAAGCCTTAACAATTTTTATAATCGATAAAAGCTGTTTATTTCCTTGAGTCTGCCATCACAATAAGTGTTTTTCGCTGATTTAACTGATTTGACTTGAAAATAGTGACCGGTGTTCACAGCAGTGATATTTTTTCATGCTATTTTTATAGGACTAATGATTTTATGATGATATGAGAATACCCAAACTAATTAATTTATTTCTAGTTTGGAAGCTGAGTTCAATTCTCCTTTATGAGAGCCTTAAACAATGTAGTCTTGATTTGTTCACATGCCAATGCACGTTTTATGTTAATGATAAGATCACGGTCGTTTTTTTTTTAAGAATTTTATTCTTAAGATTTTGAGAAATTTCAGAAATTTTATTTCTACTATACCTTATTTTATAGAATGAAACAATTCACAATCGCCGAATGCGATTTAAATGAAGAGCATATAAATACAAAGATGTTTCAGATGTTTGACATGGACTCTCATCTAAGAAGCCTACACCCTACCTATTAAATTACAATGACTTTTATATAAACATAGTATGGCTTATTAAACAGTCAATATGGTTTTTGTGTAAATTGATTTTTGTTTAAATTGATACAAACATTAAGTAGGTCTTTTGGAGTTTATTATGCAACTAGTCGTTTACTTTTTGATAAAAAATTTGATCAAGAATTAAATTAACGAACCATTGTTTTGATGAAATGCAGTAGAATTAATGAAGAGATTCATATTGATTTTTTTTTTTTGTTAAGGCCCGCTTACATTTTAGGTAACGATATGTTCACGTTTCTATTCTAATGGAAATTAGTTTGTATATTTTTTTCTAGACTACTTTATTTTATACAAAGTTGAAATGAGCAATGTTTTTCAATGTGAAATGAATGTAAACAATTCGCTTGTTTTGTCTGATACAAACCAGACACTTTGGGATTTAAAGTGTTTTGTTAAAATGAAATATATAAACAAATATTTTTATTTTAAAATTTAATTAAAATCTACTTGATTAAAGTAACTTTTACTCCAGGAACAAAAATATCAAATTCCTGCGAATTTTAGGAAAGGAAATCTGTTTGTTGCTGATCCTGTCTGCAATAATGGTTTTAAGTCATCAAATGGTTATACAAAAAATACAGCTTTAAAGATAGGCATGTTTTTTACCTTTATTTTTGTTATCTGTTATATATTTGAACAGTTTTAATAACGAAATTTTTATATTTATATGATTAATGTTTGTATTTATGATTTCTATTGCGTTTTACAGGCGCGGTAAAAAGCCAAAAAAAAAAAATCAATAAACGCCTTAATAAAAATTTTATCATAAATTCTACATGCATGACAATAATAGTTTTATAAAGGCATTCAAAGCTAACAGCTGCTTTCTCTGTAAATAAAAGAAATTTTAATTATTTATTAAGAATTTATTATCACAAAATGTAATAAAACTTCAGAATATTTTTTTTTAAATATTTTATAAAATTTTTCTATTTTTTTTAAAATATTTTTTTTTTTCATTTTCTTTTATTTCTATTGTGTTTATTCAAAATCATTCTCGACATTGTCTTTGTGTCTTGGTCGGAATCATATTGATTTTTCTGCTATTCGTTTGCATGACATTACCTTGACATTGAAATATTCAAAACAGCTGTTTTGTTGTGTTACTGCTGGCAACGTTCAGTTCAGCCGGTACAGTTCCAAATCGTCCGCATTTCCAGCACAAACGAATCAATTGCAGAATACAGTTAATAAATCGCCAGGCCAGCAAGAACTATGCATCCAGCTTTTGCAAATGCCGGTCGCGCACCAGGTTTGGAAATCTGGCGCGTTGAGGTAAGTTTAAAAAAAATTTAAAAAAAAAAATTATTTTTATTGTGTGTAATAATTTAATTAAAGAAATCAAATCAAAATCTAAAAATTAAAAAGTAATTTGTTAAATATACCTTCACACATATATGAGACACATGTTGTAGCATTTATCGTGTTTAAATTTTTATGCCATTTAAAAATAAAAATGAACATTTTATTTTTATTATTTTGGTATTAAAATAGATCGTGATTCCTATATTGTTATCGTTCATTTTTGTTTACATTTTAAAGAGAAGTAATAGGCAGCTAAACATTCAAAAACGGGCTGGAAATAAATGCGAGAAGAGCTAAGAAATACGAAGAGAAAGTTGAATTATTATTCTGCCGTCACTGTAAATTATATCTCAATACACTGTATCTTCTTAGGTTCAGCAGAATAACTTCAATCGCTTTAACCATCTTTTTCGTTCGATAGCGTGCCAATGCTATATAAATCAATAAACATATTAGGACTCTTATTGGCTATAATAATTTTTTTATGTTACTTGCTTGCAACACTTGGACAGTTGTTTCTTTCGTTGGGAGGTTATCATTTTTAAATTTAAATAACACAAATTGAGTTCAAAGATAACAGTTGTTCTCAATATGGACCGATAACACAGCCATTTTTAAATCCTTACCAAAGAGTAACTTATCGGTATGCATTGGACGCTCTTAGATCTCTTATCCAAAATTCGTCTTTGGTTCACGTACTCATTTATCGAAAAATGTGCCTCATCACTGAAAATGATTTTTCGATGGAAATTAGGGTCAGGTGAACTGTTCCAGAGCTCATACAGCAAACACAAGTCCTTGTCTATGATCGTGTACCTTCAGTTTCTGGGTCAATAGAATTTTATGCGAGGCCCAAATTACGATAGAAAATTTGTTAAATTGTAGTCTGCGAATGCATGAAAATAGTCTGGCTTCTACACAGCTAGCAGCGATATTTTCGCCGGATCTTAAGTTTCGTCTACGTACAGGCGGTGGTCGATCATTTTCATCACCAGTGAACTTGAATTTATCTACCATATAACAAACAGTACTCTCGCTAGAAAGCAAAGTTTTATTGTACTATCATTTCCCTATCCTTCTATCAGCACTTTGGCTGATTGACGGACAAGAAGATCGTGGTGCTTTTTTGAACTCATATTTTCAACTTTATACACTCGGTAAACTTAATATAATTAGTACGCAAATAATCACTAGCTTTTCTATTCTATAATAGGAAAGCAAAGTATGATGTTAATTTATCAAATTTTTAGTCATTGTCAGTGCTTGTTAATCAAACTTGCTTAAGAAACTAATAATTTGAAGACTTAAAACGTAAATAAGGACAATTTTCCTAAAATAAATACAAAGAGTCATGAAGTCAAATTCAATGTAATATACTGGATTTCGATTGGTCCGGCCATGGACTGAATATATGTTATGAGTCGTTTATGTAGGTTAACATTCAACTTAGGGAGTTCTACAAACGTGCATTGCCAACACAATGTTTTAGAAGATAGATAGTGGGTAGAGATATGTAAACAATTAAAACGATTCATTGTGAAGGCAAAGCATAGTTTACTATTTAGAAGGTGTTAACATTTTGTAGAGTATCTATATTTGCTCCCTTTATCTTTATTTTTATAAGTTTGTTTATTATTTTTCTTTGTTATGTGTTGTTTAAAAGCTGTTTAGTTTTTTGTTCGTTATATGTAGGCACCATTACGCTGGTGTCTAGGTCTCGTAAATAAAAACTCCTCTATAAAATAGTCATTAAAAGGTATTAAATTTCATTATTATTATTATTATTTTATTGAAATTGTATTTCTCTAAAGTGCGAAGAGATGGACCATCTTAATATTACTCTTATAAAAACATCATTTTATTTTGGTGACTATAATTCCTCTTTAACGCGAATTATTTCCACATCCTTTAGTTTATGCTCCTAGAAAATGAAAAAATAACAAAAAATAACATGCAAAAAATTATATTTAAAAACGAAAAATTAAATGGCAAAAGAAAAAAAGAGAAACGAAAATAAAAATAAAATCAACAATAAGAAAAGAACACAAAATTAAGTATTAATTATTTAAAAAACTGCAAATCAGTGAGCGAATATAAATGAAAAGGCAAATAGATGGTGAGGTATACGAATATAGTACGCTACATAAAACGACAAATAAAACATACTTTTCAATGACATACTAGATAAAGCGAAGTTAGTTTAAAACGATTTATAATTATTAACGGTTCGTTATAGGAAACTTATAAGGTTTCATGACAAAGTGGAAATGTTCTAATTTTTTTTGGCAAACACAGTCTTTATTAACCTTTAATATAGCGGACTTGTGTAAAGGGTGGGCCATTTAAAAGTTTAAATTTAAATATACATTAAAACAAAAAATGAGACCAATGCACAATGATGTAAGTCCTTCGATTTGAATGCTTTTGTAATAGGCGCTCTAAAGGCAATTGGTTAGCTTGAAATGCCATGTAGGGTATTAAAATCAGAATGAAACTTAAAAAGCAATTGCAGCAAGAAGCAAAAGATTGTTGGGAAATATGAAATGAAAAAAAAACAATGAAAATATTATAAGCTTATTTAAAATATTAACAGTATAAAATTAAAAACACTTTCATGGGGATTGTTTTTTTTTAATAAACAACAAGGATATGATGGCATTAATATATAAGATACATACGTATGCATGCACATACACTAAAACAATTTGTAGACAAATAATGAGAACATTTATATACATATACACACACATAGAAACGCATATGTATACTTATATAAAATTAAAAGAAATAAAATCAGCGAACAAAAAGTATTTTATTTTCTCATGTTTTCCATGCAAACAATTGTAAAAAATACGTTTACAGGACTTAATACAAGCATAAAGCATATTTCACACATATCGTTGCATAAAAACACTTTCGTATGTAAAGTCAATATGCATTTAAATCAGGGGTTACCAAAATTTTTTTGGTTGTGTATTAGTGAGTAAGTGAGTGAAAAAAAAATTGAGTGATTTTATTCATTTACTGTCAAAGAAAAGTGTTAGTAATTTACGCTAATTTGATTTTCTTTTCATCAACATACATAAAGTTATACATCTTTAACTCGAAAATTAGCGATTGTTTTTTTTAGATATTTGGTGGGAACTACTTTGGTTCATAAATTTCTCTCCTACTAATAAAAAACCTTTCAATTTTTCAAAAAAAAAAATGCTTTATGTCTACAAAAAAGCTGTTCCCTTTCTTTATCATTTAAATGTCTTAAAATGTCATTTAAGAACATATAAAACATTGGATTTTAATAAAAGCATTTTTAAAATATTTACAACTTAAAATATTTTTTGAGTGTAAACCTGAAAAAAAAATGTTATAGCATCCGCTCACATGTGCACTCGCCGCGGTCTGATCGGCGACTAATTGAGAGAGCATAAGCAATGTGTGTGAATTCACTCAGCACAATTGTGCTATGAAATGGTAATCCCTGATTTAAATACACATACATACATACATATGTATGTGTATGCCTGTAAAGGACTATTGATTGAATGTCAATCAACAACAACATATTTTTATACTCAAATAAAGCTGATTGAAATATATATGTAAGTGCCCTACTGTTATATGTACATATATGCGAATGTATGTGCATATGTTAATAACTATTTATTTTTGTATACATATTTCTACAATACATATGCATTGGAATTTACAATGTACATTTGTGCGAGTAGAGTAGATAGCCCTGACCATAATTGTAGCCAAAGTGTTGATGATGATCATATTTTGCAACAAACAGTTGACATTTTGTTCTTTGTTTAAAGTCTGTTTAAAATCCAGTCACATTTATGTCAATTACGTTGAGATTGTGCGAGAAAGGACTCAATGCTCTGAAATGTACATACTTTCCTCTACAACATACACATTTACATTCAATATAAATTTTATAATGGCAATGAATGGATAGATGAAATGCATAGCTGACATGAACGTTTGGCTATTTGTATGGATGGCTAAATATGTGTACATATGTAGATATGTATATGATCAAGTGTGAAATGCTAGTTTGCCTTTGTACGCAAACAAAAATTTAAATTTTCTTTCATTTATTTATACGCGCCACATGGTTATTTGGACGTTTGGATTTCAGGCAATTCATATTAACAAATTGCGACAAATACCGTTGTTGTTAATCAGATTTTTAAGCATACCTTTTAATTTGTCAACATTTAATATTATACGGTATAAACTTTAAGACATTATACGCTACAGGCGGTTATAATGACAGAGTATTGTTCATTTCAATTTGAGTTTTATTTAATGGTTCCCTGTTCTTAAAAAGTTTGACTTAAACTTAAGCCACATGTGGTCCATTGTGATACCACAGTTTTCAGCAACTATCACCTAGATCATCGATGTAGTAGGCACAAAGATGTTTCTTTTTGACATAATGCTTCTTCATTTCTGCAGTTTCTACAGATCCAGACTAATGCGTCTCGCATGCCTATCCATAATGCACAGCTCCGTCACGATTCCGGCAGCTACACTGAGCATGTTTCTTTACGATTTAAGCAACCTTAAAGTGCTCCTTCCATCCACCCTGGCCAGATTTTATGCGCCGTTCTACCCGTACCCAAAGACTGCCACCTGCGGTTGACGGTGTTTGAGACTAGTTTTGATCCACGCCATTGTGCAGTCGCCCAGATTCGCCTAACAATCCCAGGCGCCACAACCCTACAATGTATGTACATCAAGCAGTATGGCCCGTACCTATAGAGTGCATTGTGTTGGAATTAGGATAATAGGTTACGGAAAGTAGGCCAGAAGGAGCAGTATTTGTGGATAATAGATTTGAATCTTTTTATATTATTAATGGCAGAAAAGACCTCCATACTCGGGTAGTCCAAGTACAGAACTTATTCTGTCTGTAATACAATCGACCACAAGCGAAAGTGCTCTGCGAGAAAAACAGGTGATATGTACGCATGCATGATTGTAGGGAACAAGTTCCCTTATTTTGCTAGAGTAAAATCCGTTCTTGTAGTGAAACACGCGCTAAATTGAAGCATGAACTAATAGAATTGTCACTAATGAACACAAGTACGCGGTTGAGAAGCCAGTACTTGGGAGTTGTACTCCATTCTCGGTCGGATATAAGTGAAATATATGAAGGGAAATATTTCTTCAATTGTCTTAAGAAACCAGGGCACTTGAATTCTTTCCGACACTTAGAAAATGGGCTGGTTCCAGCAAACATCGTACTGAATTTTCATGGCCGGAACATTAAGAGCGTCTAACTCATTAATGCTTACCTCACCCATAACTACAGATGAAGCATAACTTGAATGATGCAATAAACTTGGAATATTTATTGTTTACATTTAGATTGGCTACCTGCCTACATATATTTGCATCGATATTTTGGTTATCCATTTAAAGTTTAAAAAAAAAAATCAAAGAAAATATTTTGAAAGCAAATTTTTTTGCCGTCTTAAAAATAACACTTTAACACGTACCTTTTTTTCGCCCCACACCAACAATATTTACAGACCAATCATTTGCCATTGTCAATGCCACTTTTGTTAAAATAATAATGCCTGCTTTTTTATATGTGTATAGAAGGTCTATAGAAGAAAAACGTTTCATGCATTTCACACATACACATTTTAGGAATTTCATGTGTGACAGGACACACATACAGTCAAAAAAATGTCGAAACGGGTTTTACTTACGCGTTTTTGCGTTTGACTGCATCCAATTTACAATTGCGGTTCGGACCAGGATGTACGTTTTTACGGTTGACCATTTTAAACGGAAGTTTTTCGATTGTTTTTTTTTTTCTGCAGATTTTGTAATGCGGCATTTATTTAAGGATTTAATAGTATGTTAAAACCGTGTACACTTCTATGGTTAAGTAAAGTTAACAATTGCTTTAATGACAGACTTTTGGTAAATAGGGGTCAACGTTTGTAAGAATTTACCAAAGAATTTTTTAGTGTTTATATTTAAGTCGTATATACGAGTATTTAATATGAAAGAGGAAAGAAATTACAAACATATTCATTGGAATTTGATTATATATTCTTGATTAAATACAATATTTTTTTTACATTACATTACGTTATGTTACGTTACGTTACGTTACGTTACGTTACTTTGTACGAATACAGAATCGTTGTTTTTAAACTGCCATTTAAACTGCCATGCTTTTAGAAAACTATTTAAATTTTCTAAACGAATTAAATGTAAAGTTTTTTGTTGAATTCAGTCACTACTAAAGGTCAAATAGTAATCCTTAAGAAAATTTGTTCAGTAAAATTTTTTGTCACTAAAGCTTTTTGTACATGATTGAACTCCAAAATCAAGTCCTTGTTAAGAAGTTTTACAGAGTACTCCTTAAGAGCTTGAGAACTTATAGTAAAAATGCAAGGTACTGTAATCTGTTAGATAATTTCATGGCATTTATTTATTGAATATAATTTCATGCATATGTTCATCTCGGTTACGAACCGAGGAACCATGTACCTCGGATCAGTTAAATTTTTGGCTACTTTTTCGAATAAATCTGATTATTTGGCTTTATGGTTGTAGAAGAGGTTTTTTTAGATTGTCTAAATAAATTGTTAATTTGTAGTTAACAAAGTCTGTCATATTTCACCTCAGGTTTCAATTGTGGCCTCACGTCTAATAAGCCAACATGCTACCTACTAGACCACGGCGACTTTCATTTTTTATTTTCTCTTAGCCTATTATTATTTGTATATTATTGGCTTTTATAATTCCTTAGTTTGGGCTATGGTTTGTCTTTTCACAACCTGTTAATACAGTTACAGTTAATAACAAATCCACACGACAGTTTTGAGACAATTTCTTTACGTGACATGTAGTTTACTATAAAAGCTTTTACTAGTAGACTTTTTTTTTTACAAATTTTTTCATATCAGATATGACGTTTGAACTTTTAATCTGTCGTCTAGAAAGTCAACAACTCTTCGCTAAGCTATTGTAACATCATAATAATATTCATTGTCACATTTATTTTTTTTATTATTTTTAAGCATATGCAAATTAATGTTGAATTAATTTCGATTTCCTGTACATACGTACATATGTATGTATTTTTTATTTCAATTTAAAAATGTTCAATTAATTCAATTCATTTAATTGAACTATTTAGTAGGCAAACTTCCCTACGCTATGAGAAAAATATTGATAAGGTTGCCATAACCCATGAAAATAATTTTTATTTTATTAGTTTAGTATTTGAAGATTTAGTCCTTGCAAGTACTCGTATGTAATCTTAAATACGTAATAATGCACGTTTATTAAATACAAATGTTATAAGTTTTGTATTTGCCGGCTTATAATTAAAAAGGTGTGTTAATTTTAATGCAAAAAACATGCATAACTTTCTGAAGCGTAAAAACACTGGCAAATTTGTGCATTTATTCGTTCAGGCACACACACACACGCACATACACAGTTCCATACATAGATACATTCAGGCATAAATATAAAGAAAAATATACAATATACCGTATAATAATACCTCATGCATATGTATGAGAACCTGGAATACCTCATGCATATGTATGAGAACCTTTACATACATACATACATATATATGAGTACATTTGCCATACAGTTTATTCGTACATTTGTACATACAACAATACATACATACATATGTATGCAACATTCGTGCATTGATATATATTTTTTTTTTTGTGTAAAAATGTCTTATTTTTCATTTTCTTCTTTGACTTCATTTATTGTACTTTGTATTGGTTGCATGCAACATGAGTTCTTAAGACGCATGAATGCGTACTGTTGCAAGTATTTGTGAGCATTGTATTGCTCTCGTCATTTGTTTTTTTCTTCTTTGTTTTCAATTTTGGAATTTGTTATAAAAATATTTTGTTTTTCTTGTGGAATTTTCTTTTATTTTTATACGCGTTGTTCATCTTTTCATTATTCAGTTGCCACTGACGCCGTTGTGGTTTCGTATGATGTTGTAATTGTTTTATCTTTCGTTTTTTTTTTATTTCTGTAGTTTTTCATTTACATATACACGTCAAGTCCTTTATTTTGCAACTGTAATTAACTGTAATGCCAAATGACAGAATTCGATAATCATGACATTTATATACCGTTTAGCCTAGAAAGCTTGTATTGAAGTATGATGAATTTTTTGTTGGTGAACCCAATGAGTTTGAGTTCCAACTTTAAAGTTGGTTAACATCTCTTTAACTGCGACGTAGGAAAATGTGTTCTGGAGTTAAAGGAAATCGAGAAAGGTGCTAATTTTTTTTAATTCTGTTTATGTTGGATACCTTAATAGCATTGTTAAGAAAAAAAATCCATTTCAGTAGATTTTTTAAGCATTGCGAATTACTAAGCCATCGAGAAACATTGTCTTTTCGAATGAAGCTCATTTTCATTGCGGCGGGTACGTTATTATGCAAAATTGCTGTATTTGTGGTTTCGGAAAACACTAACCAATGCACCAATTATGAGTGACTGTTCGGTGTGGCATGTCTTTGAAATCGCACCATGACAACGAATTTTTTTGTGCTCGCTCTTCATGGTATTGATGTGAACGATGTTTGGTTGCAACATGATAATTCAACTTCTTACACTTCTCATGCCGTTTAACCGAGATGGTGATGCCAATTGGCCGCCAAGAAGCTACGATTTGACATAGTTGGACTATTTTCTTTGGAGTGATGCCATTGCCGAGATACGATCCCATACACTCGAAAAAGTGCACGAAAATTGGTCCGATCTAATGAGGTACTGTAAGGTCGGCCGTGGCAGTCATGTGAATGAAGTAATATTCTATTTCATCAGGAACAATTGTACTTCACAACAAAAAAAATTTTTTTTGGCAAATATTCAAACTGTGTTTGTTTTATTGTATTATAAAATTTAAATTTTTAACTGTCCCACCCTTTATAATCTGAACAAATATAAGAATTATTTTGAAGTTTTNTGTATTATAAAATTTAAATTTTTAACTGTCCCACCCTTTATAATCTGAACAAATATAAGAATTATTTTAAAGTTTTCTGCAATACTGTGCTGATTCATTCACTTTTAATAAAAGGATTTGAGGAGGCAATGAATAAGAGCGTTCAATGTTTGTACCATACTTAAAATATATTAACATATATATATCAACAAATATTTATGTGCCGTTGTGGTCTAGTAAATAGTGTATTGGCTTCGTGGAGTTGAGGCTAAGGTTCGAACTCCAGGTCAGACATCTGCAACAAAACTAAATATGCAAAAAAATTTTTTTCGGCGCCATTTCTCAGCAAATTTCTACCAAAAACTCTGAGAGTATATAAAATTTCCAAAAATCCAACGGTCGGAGTCTACTTTAAACTTGAGTTATGCTCCTTTACTTTTTACTGATCATCTGTAATCATTTGTTTTAGCACTTCAATCTTCGTTTGAAATATAAGATTTATTCCTGATAAGTCTTTTAGGCTGTAGGATTTTAAACGTATTCCAAGCATTTAGCTGCTCTTCGCGGTCTATTGATCATGCAGAAATATTTGTTTGTTATTACATACTTTATTTTGAAATAGATTTATCGCTCTCCTATTGTCCATTTAATTTGTTTGCAGCTTTTTTTTGTATTTAAAAAATTGCTATAGGCTTATGGCTGAGGGGCTTATAAACACAAGCGATCTTGACCTTACAATCACTAAAAAATGAATTAATTTTTTGGAAAACCTTATCATTGGGCCTTTAGTTTGTAATGTAATGTATATAAACTTGAGAGCCTATAGAATAATGAATAAATAAAAAATAAATCTGTAATAAGAAGATTGTTCTTGAAATTGAAATCTTAAGTGTCTATCTTTTTGAAAACTAATCACTAAGTTTTCGTTAATTAAATTGTTTATTTTTCTTTGCAAAGAATTTAGAAGAAACCTTGTACTTTGTATTCAATGCCATATGTTGATAGTAGGAAAAAAAATAATATTCTGAAAGAAAATAGGAGTATAGTCTAAGGATATTTGAGTTAAATTCTTTGAAAACTAATAGATTGTTCAATATGAGAAGAGCTTAAAGAAAAGTACTTATTAGCAAGAACAACGAATGCTACATAGAAATATGACAGCTTCTTAATTTAATTTCAATAGAATTGGACACCTTACTCTCAAAGGTACTGATTGTCATGTTGTAAGCAGTTTGAAAGGTTCAACATAGACTTTTAACCACCGCCTTTAACATACATGAGGTAAGATATTTGCATCTCTGTTGTTATGTAGTTTGCGAAAATTAAAGGAAAAGAGAACCAACCATTTACTCCTTATTCGTCAGTAAACACACTGTCTTGGTGCAATCTATTTACACAAGGGTGTTTTGGACCGGTTTCACATAGATTAAATGTCCTTATGCAGGAACTGTTGTCAAATCCTATCCGATTCGACAGTAACACACTTTCGCGTTCACTTTTTAGTAAAGACTTTCTATGTCAACGCGTCCTAGAATGCTTTTTCATGGAATAATTGTTTTCAAACCTAAGCCTGCATTCATTAATTTCACTTCACTTCACAGGGTAACGCTGATTAATCTACAAACTTGCCTTTTTGGTCTTAGGTCTTTCACAAAACAATATAATGACGTAGTGAATTATTGTAAATTTGAGGTTATAAATGTTAACTCTGTGTGTGAGGTGTCAGATACGTAGTTTTATTTCATTTTCATTAATCAAGATTTTGTAGTTAAGCAGGCGATTGGAATAAAGTCCTTCGTGGTGAAACTAAATCCTGTGCTCTTTCATGAGACGGCTCACTTTAAGCTATCAGTGACGCTTGTTAGGAATATTATTCTCTGGAGGAAGAAGGGATGTGTAATGGATTATTTGGAAGGAGAATGTAATATTTAGTAATTAGAATATAGTTACAAATTATATTATAATTATTATTACAAGTTGAGTAACATAGACCTTATGCTCGATGAAGAGTAATAGACCAGAGTTTTTGTTGGGTATCGAACATACGATCCTCATGCTAATAGTCTAGACTAAATTTTTTATTTTGTTTTTTTTTTAATTCGAAAAAACAAAAATACTGTTTCTAAGTGTTCTTCATGGACCCAACTGAGCGAGCAGTTTAACATAAACTATGTTAAAAGTTTACGTTAATTATGCTTGTTTATGTCAGCCACAATACATAAATAAAGTCAATGAAAACTGTATTTCATTTACGTCATTATGATAATTATTGTAAACATATTTCAGAGGTAAAATTATGGATCTATGAAATGTTTTCAATTAAAATAACAATACTGTTAATATATACAATGATAATAATGAAGATATTGATTTCCATAAGCTTTAATTATTGTGAA
>QOCX01001593.1:5477-31222 GCA_005959815.1 Sarcophaga bullata | reverse complement strand
TTCCGAAAACGAAATTTGAAAAATATTTCCTCGGCTATTGCCTCATAGCAGATGTCTGGCGAAAGCTTTGAAAGTAAATAAAAAATTGTCATGAACAGTTTATCAAAAATCTGTTGTTCGGAGTCGACTGTACCCTGTAGGTCCCGCCAATCATGTATAAAATTAACACACACCAATATAAATGGTGAGAGAAGAATGATCGTTTTCAATTTGTAATAAATCAACCTATGTATGTATGTATGTATGTATGTATGGTATGTATGTATGTATGTATGTATGTATGTATGTATGTATGTTGTATGTATGTATGTTGTATGTATGTAATTTTTTTAAATTTAACTCTAAACAAAACTTTTTAATTCAAAATTAATCTTATTCTACAAGCAAATATTTGTCATTTAAAACGCTTTCTAGCACTAGAGTTAACGATTATTTATTAATGATGTTTACTTTATAATTTGTTTAAACCGCCCCTTATGATTATATGCTTGAAACATAAATGAAATAGAAAAATAACGACAATAAATGTAAATAATTAAACAATTGACATGACACTTCATTATAAGGTGTCAAACCAAAACAGCCAACCAGCCAACCAGCCAACCAGCCAACCAAACATCTGACAAATGAAAGTGAAATTCAAAATAAAAAAAAACAAAATTGATGACACCTGGACTTAAACAAACAGAATGAAAAAACCGAAAAACAAATAAATACCACACGTGAACAATTTTGATTACACGATTAAAAGAATTATTAAGAATTTCGAAAAATGATTTTTATCGTGAAGCGCCATTGTTTTCACTTTTATTGGAAAACAATTGAAAATTTCTTAAGAAAGAAGGTTTGAAATTGTTTACTGGTTTTCCTATTATTTCCCAAAAAGGGGGGCAAATTTTTATTGTGTCTATTGGAGTGAAATGTAAATTTGTTTTTAAATAATTAATTACTTTCACCTCTTGTGGTCCAGACATTAACTATTTCACAACATTTATGTATGATATCTTATGTGAGAAATGGCATCTCTTTTCAATCGCATGCATCAATCAGGGCATTATTTGAATGCTTAACACTACAATAAAGAGAATGGGGCAAAAGCCTGCTCCTGATAGTTATTATTATGTAAACATTACTAAATGGATACAAATCCTTAATGCTAATACTTGTAAGGCTTTGTTCGAACATGATTTTCTCTCTTTTTTCTCTTTGTGTTGTATGTTGTATTGAAATTTCTTCCCCAATTGACTCTCTCACATTAATCGATAACTTGCCTTTAAACGATCTTTATTTAGCATGAAATTGTTTTGTTTTTCAAGTTAAAATTCTCATTTATTTTCTTTCATCATCTACAAGCAATCGAAAGTAAGAATAAAAAAAAAATAGTAAAAGGAACATGAATTCTAATTAATTTGTAGGCTAAAATGCCACCACAGTAGTAACACTGTCAAAATTTCCTTTGAAAGCGTGTGATCGTATTGATTAAATGAATGTGTTAATGTGGGCACATTATGTCACAGTCAAACATAACGAAATACATTGAAAATATTTCCATGGAAAGGACTTTATTTACGGATTTCATTCAATCAATCAAAGATCATATTCGCTGGCATTGAAAATAAACAGTGGTTGGATATCAAATTAGTTTTTCTCACGAAATAAATTCTTTTTTTTGTTTTCGCTTTTGTTTTTGTTTTAGTATCCGAATGGTTCATCACGTTTGTGATGTTCTTATTATCGTCAACAAATTGTTTATTAATGGGGGTCTATTATTTGGTATTTTTAATGCAACATGATAAAGGACTAGGCAAAGATTTTATTAGAAAGATTAAATGAAAAACATTTTCATTCCTAATGAAAAATATTTGAAAAGAAATTTGAAAAAAAAATCAAGCCAGTAGAAAACTAAAAGTAATAGTTAGAGGCTATGCCAGAGTAGTAAAGAGAAATCCATTAGTTTTACGACCAGAAGAGTTAATAAAGGAGGATTCTGAAGATTCTGTTCTACAAAAATGGTTGATTTGGTTACATATGTACGTAACATAATTGGCGAGTGTTCATTTTATGCATGAGAGGCGGGGACTACTGTTTAAAAACATCTCCGAACGAGATAGATTTTTTGAGAAATTTTTTCATGGCAATTTTATTTTTACTCTCAGAGTTTCTGGCAGAAATCTGCTGTGGAGAAGGCACCGAAGAAATATTTTTTTATATTTCGTTTTCTTGGACATGTTCGGCCTACGGGTTTGAACTATGGCCGCACCGTCTAATAAGCCTACGCACTACTCCTGACCTATGACGTTTTTTTTTATTAAGAATTTTTAGAAAAATTTTTTAAATTTTATTTGCCCTCAAAATTAATCACTCATTGCTGGCGCAAAAAAAAAAATAACCTGATTTAAATATACAACAACAACAACACCTTCATTTATTTCTTATCAAAAGTAAATAAAATTCTATTAAAAATATTCAATTTTTTGTTTATTTGTTCGTTTATTGTTATTAAACAAACACTTATTAAATCCACATACACATGCGCAATGCATTTAAATAAATTACAATACTTGTACAGAGCATTGGGAAAAAAAAACAGAAGAAAATAAAGCGGCAATAGAGAAAATAAGAGGATAAATGAATTTCATACACCAGGTTATACCCCCATTAACTTATCTACCCTAAAAAATCAGCAGACGAAAAAAAAAACCAAAAACGAAATCAAACAACAACAGCGTAGAAGTATTAAGAACAAGAGAAAAACGCACTTTATTAAATGCTTTTTGACGTTTAAAACTTGCAAACATGAACAAAAAAACCATACACACATACATAATGTACATACATAAGTACAAAAGGCTACATAAAAAAAAAAAAACAAAAAATAAAATTAAAATACTGGAACACTTGGTCTTATGCTAATATTTAGAGAAGAAAAATAAAAACAACAACGTTAAAAAAAAATATTGAAAACAACAACAAAAGAAAAAAAACTTTATAAAACAAATGATATTGAGGAGAGATAGAGAGATATTGTTGCCTAATAGTACAACAATCATAAAAGCAATAACATACAATAAATATATAATGTAAGCGTATAAGAAAAAATAACAGACATGTAAAGGAATGAATTCTTCAAAATATAATAGTTTATTAAAATCAAAAGATGATCAGGTAGGGGACTTAATTAATTAATAAAAAGTAAAGAAAACTTACCGTCCCACACAGGCAATCCAATACATGATAGTCGTACAAATGCCATATGGCTTTTTATGTCTAGAAATGTTACTCCAGAAAGTCAAAGTTTCATTACCATTTGTCTTCGATTAGAATCTTAGATCTTCACTGACAGATGAACAAAGGCTCAGTACCAGAGCTAAGCGTAAGCAGAAAATCATAATGAAAGATGAGCACTTTCTCATCTTTAGATCCTTAGCTGCTGCAGAAATCATTAGAGGGAAAGTTAAGTCCATTCATATGCTTTCAATAGGGCATTACACTGTGATAATCACAGCAGTGTGATGGGTAGCCCTGCGAATAATTGAAAAAAAGAAAACCAGGCCTCTTGTTATTCCATATTCCTGCACTTTACAAGCACTGCGACTGTTTCAATATGACCATGACTTTTGCCTGGGAAACAGTACAGTGGTCAGGCAGATCACATGAAAGTTTTATGTCAGAGCCCTTAATGACAACTCTGCAATACGCGACTCTTAGAATATGAGCATGACTTCTGCCGCACTTCAGTGTTTAGGTAGCCTATACGAAAATCTTTTACCACGACCCTTAATACCCCACAGTCTACTCTGCTTAGTATTTTAGAAGCATTGGCATGTAATTTAAAGTTCCTACCGAAAACCTTCGAAAACTTCAGATTAGAAGAGCCTAATCGAATCTCCAATCGAGCAAATTATAAGAGATCATGTAAGCAACTCAAATGGACTACTGGCTTCCCAGCATAGTAGCAAATCCATAATACAGCTTTCGCCAGAATTTAATTACCATGAATCTTAATGCCACCAGCTCAGCCTTCTCTTTAAGTCAAATGGAACGGTAGCATATCAAATAACGTTGAAGTGAAACGATCAGGGCAGATGACTGCCAGCGCACTCTGTACATCAATAAGCAATGTCTTTGAACTCTCTCCGATACCGTTATGCTTATGAGGTGATGCAATCTTTGTTTTCCTTCCACCAAGCGAAAGAAACAAAACAATTCCGTTAATTATCTGCTTTGAAACGAATTTATAACAATAAATATCGAAGAAGCTACAGAGACAAAGAAAAACAAAGACGCAAAAAAAAAAAGCTAGAAAAAGGTCTCGTTGGGGGTTTTGTAATGTATTCAGACATTTAAGCAATCTTATGGACACATAAACACATGCAATACATACATACAGACGTACATTCATAAAAGTAAAAACCGTAAAACGTATTTTCTATAAGCCAACTGAAAACAACACCTGGTTACGTTTTAAGGTGGACTTAAGTGGTTGATATACATCGATACATGCACTCATACATATAAATTATTTACATATGTATGTATGTAGTATTCCTTTACTATTCATTTAAATATGCTCCATATTCATAATATCGAATAATGCCTACAAAAAAAAAAAAAAATAATAAAAAAAGGAAAAAAAAAAACAAAAAAAACAAATGAGATACGATAAAGAGATTTTTGTTTTATTTTCTTTATTTTCTGTGTGTATGTAGAATCCATAGAATTTTGTATACGAATTTGAATTTAAATCGAAACGTAATAATCAAAAAAAAAAAAAAACGCAAATGTGGGAAATTAAAATGAAGCGGGAGAAAAACAATGAGACTGATTGTCCGTCCAACTGATAAAAAAAAATGTGATTAAACAAAAAGAAAACAACAACAAAATTTCAATAGGGAATTTTACTTTTTTTGCTTGTGGCATATTTTCATAATTATCGTGGCATAATTATCAAAATTTTTAAATGATTTTGTTTTACTTTGTATTTCAAAGTAAACAGCATTTAAATATTCACTGGCATAATGATTCACTGGCAATGGAATATTGCCTAACAAAGTCAAAGAGGGGGCTTCTATTTGTATATCAAGTAAATAAATAACAAGTCCAAGTGTTTTATTAGGTCATTCTATAGAAAATGATTGAGTTCAAGTACTGCAATAAAATTTATTTAAGTGGGCAATTAGGGGAACTACCTTTAACATTAACTCTGACGAGTTATTAAATCCACAATCAACCTAAAAGAAGGCTGGCAGAAAACGACAGGAATTGGAATTGAAACATGATGCCTTGGATTTATATTACGATGATCAAAACAGTTAGAACAAAAGATGTTGAGAGTTCATATATGAAAAATTTCCAGGAGGCAACAGTTGTGTAAACAGCTTCACACGATACATTATAAATTGAGTGACAGACAGCTCTCACCTTTTCCAGGCTTTTCAACAGAGTCAGCAAACTCTATAGCTTACAAAATTATACAAATTCTAAGCAACCAAAAACAGTGACAGGACAAGAGAGAAGGCATCTGTAACCTGAATGAAAAGATTCTAAATCTGTGGAGAAAATCTCGGGTGCCTTTAAGCGTAAGCTTATGTAAAAAGTGTTTTTAATTGAAGTTGATCAGAAGCAGTAGACAGCAATACAATTTGACATTCAAGCCGCCATCTAAACATTTATCGTTTATAAGGATGAATCAAGACATCTGGGCAAGTTGAATCAGTTAGGCAGGGGCAAGATTTGTATGAACCATGGTCATGTGGAAGTCGTCATAGTCTAGTAGGCAGTACATTCGCTTATTCGACATGAGCCCACGATTTAAATTTCAGGTTAGACATCGTCAACAAAACGAAATATAAAAAAATATTTCTGCCTTCTGCCAAAAACTCGGAGATTAAATAGAACTCCATGAAAGGTTTCTCAAACATCTATTGTCCGAAGTCGACTTTGAACTGTAGGCCTCGCCATTCATGTATAAAATTTACACACACAACATAAGTGGTCCGAACAACTAGTTGGTATTCCTGACTGATGGTTTGTAATGACCAATTATGTATGTATGTATGTATGTGAATACAGGAGTACCAATTCTATACACAGATAGAAAATGATAGGACAGGAGTGCTAATCAGATTTAGAAAATCAATTCCATTACAATTATTTCCGACAATTATGCACACAGAAATTTATGCCATTGAAATACCAGCATATACCTCTCACTCTATAAAACTAACGAATAACTAAGTTGTTCTTAATGACCTTCAATTAAACTTCACCATCTCTACGAATCGTTTAATAAGGCCGACACATTTCATACGGAACTCTAACACTGTTTTACTTGGTCGGATTGCGGGAGTTAAAAGTTACGAGAGTTGATCTTGAGAAGATCAAGAATTGTACCGTTCAGCATGACATCAAACAGTTGCTAATTCCTAAAACAAGAATCTCGAATAAGCAATACAAGTGTATCACCAAATTAAAAGCTTAGATAAGCAAATGCCGTATGATAGTTAAGCTGACTGTGAAATAAGGAGTCCACGGCTGAAAGAACACTTCGAATGCCACCCAGCGATACAAAAAGAAAATAAAAACCTAACACATGTGTCCAGGTGACAAAACAATTGCCCTCCAATCAATATATTCAAGTTTTAATTGAATTGAAAAACAATTAAGACAACATTCAAACACCTTTTCCTATAAACACACTGTCTCTCTCTCTCTCTGATTACTCCCTTATATAGGCGTAAAAGAAGAAATTTCAATTCAATCTAAGACTTGCAAAGGAAATGTCACCTTTTCTTTGCTTTTGAAATAAAGAAATGCAAAAAATAAAAGTAATTACATCGCTTAATAAATCCCATAGAATACAGCACATATGGACATGAATCATGTACAGAAATACTCATACATAGGAAATGTTTCCTGCAAACGGCATCTGCCCCATGGCAACAACCCTTAGAAATCAATATAACCAGTACAACTAGTATATGACACAGTAAGCATTGGCGCACTTAACACTGCTCAACCATTTGCCCACTTTACCAACAAGTCAGACAAACAAAAACACAAGACAGAAGCACCTTACCACCATCACCATCAACATGCATGAAATCTGGAAATATTTTTGCCTATTTCATTAGAATTCCTTGGAAATAGTTCTGTTCATACATGTTGGCAAGTATGAAGAGCAAAAAGATTGAACAAGTAAGTGCCAGTTCTCCAAAGCAAGAGAGAGAGAGAGAGAGAGATGCGGAGAACACCGGTATTTCCAATTGTTTTGATTATTTTATAAATCAAAACCTTGGCATAGAATTCAGACTATCAAAGATAATAGCATTGGCGCGCGAGTATTACAATTTCGAACTTATGTATACGTATGCATATATGCATGTGTTAATAATTGCTTGTTTTGATGTTTGGTTGGTTGGTTGCTTGGTTGGGTTGGCAAGTATTTCGGCAAAGTTGACAGCTGCCCTGGTGGCAACAACCCCTAAAAATAGATTCCAAAATAATAAAACAGAAACCGTTCGCGAATAGTTCATAGGCATGGAAGTGTTAAAGATCTTGTTGAACTACGTCATCACAAATTGTGTATAACATTTGATGCCTGTCTGTCTCTATATGTGTGTATGAGTTTGTGTTGTTCTGTCACCATCCCTTGATTTTGATTCAAGACATATTTTTTTCTCTCTCTCTTAAGGATGCGAAATGAATAATTATTCTATGCCGTGATTTCTTTCTTTGATTTTTCCTTCTTAATTCTCTTTCGGACATTGACTTGTCTGCATCTGCTGCCAAGGGTTTTTTCTTTTTATTATTTCAGAACAATTATTCTCGAAATAATAAAAGTAATTCAACAAAAAAAAAAAAAAAAAAACAACAACAATAACAGTAAATAAATCACTGTTAATGTTTTATCCATGATTGCGGTACCTGGTAGTCTTTTTTTTTTTTTTTTTTTTTTTTTGGAAACTGGTGGTGGTGGTTTAATGTTGACTGCAGCAGCATTATACAACTCATTGTGTGATTTGTATCAAAGCTAAATATTGTAACCGCAAATGTTTTCGTAGAAAGACAAGAAAGAGAATATTTTTTACAAGATCTTCTATTTTTGTGTTCGAAATGTCTGAGCTGGGCTCTCGTCCAATAAGCCAACTGCTTACTAGACTATGACAACTTCTCACTATAGTTACCTAGCCTGTCTCTAATCGGTCTAGCTTGATAAGAATTTTGCCAAAATCATTGTAGCATCGTCAGCAATGTGGTAGATCAACTATTTACTTTGGCATTGGCCTCAATTTCCACATGACATTACATAAACAATCAGCATTACGACCTAGCTTCTCAAACCCACTTCGATTGTGCGTGTTAATTTTGTACATGAGTGGCGAGACCTACAGTTTAAAGTCGATTACGAACGACTGGTTTGTGAGAAACTGTTTTCATGGCAAATTTATTTACTTTCAGCGTCTTTAGCAGATGTCTGCTGATAGGAAGTATCCGCAGAAATATTTTTCCCGTATTTCGTAGAGGTTTTGGATCATGGGCTCAGGTCTAGTAGGCCAATACACAACCTACTAGACTGTGAAAGTCTTTGGCAATCAGTTGAAAGTATCTTAGAGGATCAGTTTTGCTGATGTCATGCTCTCACCATGAAAAATCAGACTTTTTATCTTTTTCATGTTCTTTTTCAACTTCTTTTAATTTCACGACAGTAGAAAATACATTAAGAGGACATATTATCATTGTCCTGTACTGTCCACAGAAATGTTTTGTTGTTGTTTAGCCAAAGCATCTTTACCGTTCCTTTGCAAACGCATTAAATGTCTGTTTGCCTTGTGTTGTCAAAGAGTGACGATTTTTTAATATTTTTTATTACGAATAACGGGTAAAAACTGCATTCTTCATTCCCTACCGCAATCTGTCGGATCATAAGCATAAAATTTTTTAATTTCCTAATTTTTAAGGATATCCGCTTAACATAATTCATGTTCTTAAAAGGACATACTTTGTGGATTTTGTTGCCTACTAACTGAATAAACCATATCAAATGGACTTCATCATGTCTTACAGTAAATAATCTCATTAACCTTTACACTAAAACTTTACTGTGCTGGGAAACCTACTTTAGTGGCAGGATAAAGCAGGAGCACAAGTGTTTAGGAAGTCTTGAAAATATCAACGAATTAAACGAATGAAAAATATTGATGCCAGTAATAATGCCTGGGTATTGACAGCATAATTCAGCATGAATAGGCTGCAAGCGGAAAAATAAAATTGATTTCTTTAGGAAAAAGCCAGAAAAAATGAATTTCTTTTATTCGAAAATGATCGTGATCGTGCTATAATAGAGGTTACAAAAAAACCTAACAATAGCCAGTTACGTTCGATTCGTTTTAACAATAAAGCAGCTGTTGGTTGTATAATAAAATCCACAAAATTTCTTTGGAGGTCAAAGAGCATAGTGTAAGAATTACTTAACAATAGCTAATGACGACAGTGATTGCATAGCGAATATCTTCAGAACATGGGAAAATTCCGAAGCCCTTATACTTGGCATTGAACTCACTTTCAGTAGAAATGTCAGTAGAAGCTTTCAACTAAAATCCAATTAAAAAAACTGATTTTTCATTTAAATTTTGTGCTTTTAAACCTTTATCAACTAAATCTTACTCTAAGCATAATGATCTTCTATCAAGTCACAATTTTTAGAGTGTCCTTTCAATTCGTATTGCTTTCTCTTCTAGTTTGTTGACTTCTTTAAAACTTTTATTTGTTCAGCGCGTGTAATAATACAACGGTTTTTCTAGTTTCCATTGTTAATTTTAGCCAACCAAATGGGCCAGGTGATTTGACGTTTTTGTTGCTATTGTTTCCTCTCCCTATTCAATGTTTTCGGAATCTTTGTACATGTGCGTCATCGTTTTGTGGTCCTGTGTATGCCATTCTCTTGTTTTGTTTAATTCTTGGAAGCAATTCCTTTAAATGGCTTTTCAAAACATTTCCCCCAATGTTGTCTCTATGATTTAATGTTCAGAAGTTCTATTTGATTTAAGGCTATCGGAATTTCTACATTTCAATAAAGTAGCCTGTATGTATAGGTGTGTGTGTGTGTGTATGTGTGTTTAGTTGTGTTTTCTATTGTTACTATAGAACACCGGTCGGCCCGTGGCAGTGATTTGATTTTTCTTTTCATTCTTTTCTTTTTATTTTCTTTCAAAAACAATTTTTTCTTTTAATTTTTGATTTTTTTTTTGCTTTAAGATCATTATTATTGTTGCTGTTGTTGTTGTTATTTTTGTTGATATCCCTTTATCATCAATATCACACATCACATTGCTAGGAATGTATATGTATATGTATTGGTGTTGTTATTTGTATGTTTTGAGTGAATTGTCAAAAAGGCTTCTGTTATTTAAGATTCTCTTTCAATTGAAATTGATCGATTTTGTTGTTGTTGATTTTGTTTTCTTTTTTTTCGTCCGTTTTTGCATCATATATCGTAATAGCTGGCAGATAGCAAAAGGTGTATAAACACCAGGCAATATGGACAGTAGCGTGCGAAGAAAATTTTAAAGAAAGGCTCTTTACGTGGGAAAATAAATATTTTAACTTAGGAAGGCATCAATTAGCCAAACACAAACGTTGATAATATGATCGGCGCATCTCTATTCTCCCACAGTGGCATTGTGTGTAAGCACGGTACACTACTGAATAGTGTTCCTAAGCGTGAAGTGTTAAAAAACCTTAAAGTGGTTTGACCATGCATAGGTTTTTAAGTAAAGTTACTATATTCCGATTATAGTTTGTTGTGATTTTGAATTGACAATGGTAGCAACTGTGCGGCTACTTATGTTGTGTGCGTTAATTTTATACAAGAGTGGCGAGCTCTACAGTTTAAAGTCGACTCCGGACGATAGATTTTTGAGAAGCTTTTTATGGCAAATTTATTTACTCTCAGGCTTTTTGTCGGAAATCTGCTGACAGTAAGTGGCCTCACGTCGAATAAGCCAACACACTACCCACTAGACTACGGAGACTTTTAGATGCATAAGGTTTTTCATTAAGCGCTTCCTATATATAAATTTAAATAAAGCAAAGTGTGTATGGGATGTCATGGCAATTTTTTATTCGTTTGAAGGACCTATTGAAGCCTTTTTAGGTGGAGTATAACATCGAATGGATATTCCATTAGTCTGGCATATATATCAGGCAGCATTTGATTGACGGCGTAGATAATATTAGCCTGAAGGACCATTGTGCCTTTTGTGTTTTAATTGGCTCGAACGTAATACGCAATGTGGCATAAGCCGTATGGTACGTAGGACCGTTGGTATTCAGATCATCCAATTCAAGCTAATAGAAGTCGGTAATCATCTATCTACAATGCTCGCCGTTGACAGTCATGACTTGGCAAATGTCGTTGTCAAAGAAATAGAAACCGATAATTCTGTCAGCTTAAAATCCACATCAAAAACTGACTTTTCTGAATTCATTGGACGCATTTGAATCTATTGTGGATTGGTATCGTTCCAATTTTGACGATTTTATTTGTTCACGTACCCATTTGTTCAGAAATGGAACTCATCACTGAAGACAATGTTTCATTTTCATTTGTCAACTGCTCCAGATACCATATAAGACGTGCTGTTTGTCTATTGTCCTTGTCAATCCGTCCCTGATGGCTTGGCAAAGTAGATTAAATAATTGGCACTTAATTTGACAGATGTGGGCCTATTAAACGTGAGACCACGGTTCACATCCGAGGTCAATCATACCAATAAAAGACGTGGTGTGAGAAACTAAGTTGTAATCCTAACTGTAATTTGATAGATGTAGCTTCAACTAGATGAACATTATCAACTGAGTTTGGAGTTCCCCATTGGAAGAGCCTATTATTTACGTACAGATATCTTGCTCCATGTATTTACTGACATTTCATTCTTTACTACGTCATACAAGTAATACTATACAGTACGATGGTGTTTTTGTACCCTAGAAGGTTGAGAGTTACGTCATTCTCGTCTTTTCCTTTGAAGAAGCTAATTCCATTCCCCTTTTTTAATATTTCTACTAGTACGCCACTGATTGACTTCAGGCCTGATGTTTTAGCAAATCTTTTCAAATTTTGCTTAAAAAATCTTCAATTCTTTTGTAATTTTTTTAACAAAAGATTTCAAGTCAAGGTGCAAAAATAGGTTGGAACTGATTACAGATTGTTGTATAAACTATTCAGAAATTAAAAAAAAAAACATAGAAATACACCCTCACCAGGGCACAGAATCATATTGAAATGATGATGATGATGATGATGATGGTGGTAGTGGTGAATTTTAGCAAGTGTTCCAGATTCAAAGTAAATCTCAAATAAAAAGATCACCTGCTATACTATACAATAAGAAAATGGAAACAAAAGGAAAAAAGAAAAGAGAAGATAGAAATTTATGAATGAAAACAAGTTCTGGAAATACCCAGCCTGCGAATATGGCAAAAGAAAATAGCAAATTAACCAACTAATGCTAATGAGTTTGTTGTTGTTGTACGAACATAGGTATGAGCGCCATGCCAGAATGAATATAATTACGGCAAGTACTTGCCACGCACACACATACATATACAAAAGGACAAAACCAATAATCACTGCAGCAGCAGGTACTTTTCATAAGCGAAACGTTTTCCCAAATCATAAAACAACAAGTGGCGTGTGTCAAACACTGGCAGACAAAATACTGGAAATTTGACAAGATTTCCAAGAATCATTCGAATGAAAGCGAAAAAAAAACCCAGGCTAGGGAAATACCAGACTTATGAATGAATTATCTAAACGTGGAATTTACTTCACATGCATGTGGAAAACCACGTCAATATGGTACCTAAGATTGTAATTGAATTCCGCGTGTCCTTTGTTCCTTCGCTGATTTGTAGTTCGCGTATAAGAATTGACGATTAAAACTAGCAATGCGCATAAAATATGAATAAAATATGATAACAAATGTATGGATTTTCCATTGTCATTTATTAAACGGGGAATACTCTTCAGGTATGGTATTTTAACATATACACGTGTATGGGAAACTCTTTACAAAATATGGGAATTCCTTTCAGTCTTCCAAAGCAAACACCCAAAATATGATAAGCCATGGCATTTAAAAATTAATCAATTGACTTTGTAATTGGATAATACATAACTTTGGTATTTGTTTTCAAATACCATCTTTAGTTTTGTCATTTTATCTGTTTGAGTTTACTTAGATAATTACAAACATATGTTCAGTGGTTTACTTAAATGCAAACGGGGAAAGCATTAGCGGGGAAAATCCTGTGGACTTTTTCATAATTTTTGCATACACAAGTACAAAGTACTCGCTACAAAATATTATTTTCACACTACAGTTATTATCTCGCGATCATAAACACAGGCAGTGCTTGTCAACATCAATCACGTCATCTGTGTTTCAGATGAATGATATTGGCATGTCCATTGCAGCATATATGCGGGAAGATCAGTTTTTCTCATCCTTTTTTCTATAAACTTTGTTGCACGTATATCGCTTTGATTAGGATCAGTGAATAATAAATTGGATGTTCGGTAACGAATTTAACCGAAAATGAAAGTTTTTTCTTCGGTTTGAAACGAGCTTTATTAATTTAAATACACCGGTTCCATCGATGTAGTATTGTTGGCTTTCCTAAGTGAAAAACAACTGCCTTTTGTAATCAGCGGTCAAGGGATGTCACCTAAATGTATTGTTTATTGTACTGGAACTGTCGAAAGTTGATGATTTTTTATTTTTTTATCAGTCTGTGAATACTGTAAGTGCCGGAAAAACTCCTGAAGGAAGTGAATTCTATATACGGATATTGCTGGTAAGTAATGCATTCTACGATACATTGGTCTATCGATAACAGACCGCAGACGTATACTATATAGACGGCAGACGTATACTATATAGAAAATACGCGATTTTCATGAGTGCATTGCGTTGAATTTACATGTGACATGAGCTACTGTTATTAATGAGCACGTTCGTCCTCTTCGTGTACAGTTTTATTCCGTTGAAGTTACATGTGACAGTGCTCTAACGAATCAAGATAGTTGTATGGGCTACTGTTATTAATGAGCACTTTCGTCTTCTTCGTGTACAGCCCCTGCATAGACATTGTCCGCCATGAGTTTGGCTGAATTCAGTCAGTTCAGAGACTGCGCTTGCCTGTGGCATCACATCGAGCCGCTATGTGTGCTAATCAAAGCTACCACTTCGACCTGCCTACCATGTACTCTTCTGTATGCCATGGAGAAATCATAAAATAAACCGGTGTTCGGACAACAAAAAAGTTGTATTCAAGAGTTGTAAAAGATTTATAAAGGGTCGCATTAGTCTGGTAGATGGTAGTAGTCTTGACAAATTAGACTTGAGTTCGTCATTCAAACTACAACCTAAACATGTTGAACACAACGAAATATTTCCTTCGCAACTTCCTTTCAGCAGCCTTTTGGAAAAAACTCTGAGAGTTAAAAAAAATTTTTTCAAGGAAAGTTTCTTAAAAATCTGTTGTTCGGTGTAGACTGAGAAACTGTAACTAAACTGTATATCATGCCCTTCTCGAATAACATACACAACATGTGTGGTGTGAGAAGTTAAGTTGAAAACCTGACTAAAGCCTTATAAAGATGGCGCAAATAGTATGGAGATGATATGGAGTGAGTTATGCTGAGATTGAACAAAAATAAAACTTTCCATGCAATTTCTCTAAGTTTCTTTGAAGTCTTCAAAGATGTGTGTGGTCTGGTATTATTACAAGGGAATACATCAATCAATTGTTGAGTGATTTGGCATTATATGGTTGGTTTCGCCATAATGCATAATAATGAGCTATTATGAGCTAGAATGAGCCATGGGAACGACTTTTGGAGTATTCTCTATATTTAATGTAATGAAAGTAGTATTTTTGGCAATGAATACATTATGATGATGTATAGGCCTATCCACTCTCTTTCAATTTCTTTGTAATAATGCCAGTTTCTTATGTAGTAGGCTGAATATGACGTCACTTGTCATCTTGTAATGCTCAAAAAGGGGTCAACGTTTGAATCACTACTTTCGTTATAAATTTCAACTACATTTTAGCGTCCTTCGGCTATAAAACTGAATTTGTCAAAGAAGCTAAATTCAATACGGGGCTTGAAAGTGGTCAAAAAATGTGTTTACCTAATTGACAGTCTACCGTACGTATACCTACATGCTTTGTGAAGTTCATTAGCTACACAATTACTCAGGATGTTCTATGGCTTTGTAATTGTGAAATTAAAGTTCATAAAAAACTTTAGTTTCTAGAGCTTTATTTCAAAAGGAAATTAAAATTTGTAGTTATAAGTCACAATTTATTACAATAGTCTACAGAATCTTGTTTTCAACAGAATTAGGCACAAGATAATTACAATTTAAAGCGTATTTTATTACATTAATTATGCGCAGTTGGACATCCATTGACAAAGGAATGAATTTATTTTTATTCAAAAAAACTATTGAAAATTTAAAAGTTTATTGTAAGGAAACATAACAATAACAACAATACAATGGTAACAAGTGAATTTAAATATTTAGGAGGAAACAAGCACTTCACTTCAATTCAATTTAAGCTTATTTAAATAAATTTTTTTGAATGGTTTTCAAAGAAAATAGAATTGTTCGTATACACATCTTGCTGGAATACCCTGTTGTTATTAATAATCTATTCTCTATTGACTTTTTACATCTTCTCAACACCATAAATTCAGTGTGTGATCTTAAAAACTCCCTTGAAATAATCGTACATAAGAGCGTGTGCATGATTCCCCCACCCCAAAAATGTTTAAAGAGAAACAACAATTTATACACTTTATAGCGAACAGCACATGCCACCATCATAATTTCACATTTATCAACTCTCTATACATAAACAATTACATACACACACACGCACAAGCACACAAACTAACATAAGTAAATATGTCGTTTGCCTTATCATGCTCATGCAACTCAGAATACGAGTACAATTCACTCGTACTTCGGCCCAACAGCCAACAGCAATGATGATCATGCAGGTATCACACAGACCGCTTATAACATACACATGCTTGCGTTGTTTCTCAGCGTCTACGTATAAATGTTTCAGTTCCCACACTGTTTACAGGCCCATTATCTTCACTAAGCATACTTAAATTTTGAGTTTATTTTTGTTCGACTTATTGTTATTGTTGTTGTGAAAATGCATACAAGAATTTCCAATTGGGGTGGATTTTCATAGCGTTTTGCTTGTTCGGTTTTCCCGCAAGGTAAGAAAATATTTTTCACATCTTTTTTTTTTGTTCTTTTTCGTTTTTGAGTGAAAAATATCCCCCTTTTTCGTATGATGCTGCCGTAAACTGAATGGCCTATCATTTGGAGTGTATCGTCATGATCATCGAGCATCAGCATCAGCATCATCTGTGTATATGATGGAATTATGCGAGGTGTCATATAGTAACTCACGTATTTTAACATCTGTGTGTATGACTTTACCTCTTGCATACTTACTTATATATGTACTCGTACATACTTATATATGTTCGAGTGTAATTCAATTGTTGTAATAAAGCTGATCTTGAATTACTCAGTACAGTATAAGATCATTTGTTGTTATTGTTTGGTTGCTCTTTGGTTTCATGAAATTGTTTGTTTTTCAGCTGAAAAAATGTGTCAATATTCGCATATTTTTAAAAAAATTATATTCGATATTCAAATACGAGTACCTTTGGTTTAAATGGAGGGAATTACTAAGTGTTTGTTTGGGGAATTTATCAATTGGAGTTTGAGTATATCGAAATTTCTTGGGAAATCTTTCTGGTATGATGTTTCAAAGGAAATTGGATCTTGAAATATTGAAATTTTTTTAATTATAATTTCACTTTTCCTAGAAATTTTGTCATTCTGGTGGGAAATTGTCAAGTTCAAGTTTTTTTCCTTGACATGTTTCTCTCCAAACAGAAGCGTATTTATAGCAGAACAAAACAAGCAATTTCTGTAATGTTGTTGTTGGTGCTCTGTGTGAATTTTGTAAGACTTTTTTATTATAAAATGGCCAGTATCCTAATGCCTAAGGCAAATGGCATACGCTTAAGAGAATTTGCTGAACCATGAAAAGCTTCTCAACTGTGGGTTCCGCCACTCCCGTATAAAATTAATACACACACACCATAAGTAATATGAGAAGCTAGGTCGTAATCCTGAATGCAAGCATGTAATGAACCCGGAATTGAAGATAAAAAATCAAAGAATTACAAGTCAAAACCAAGTTCAATGGGGAATGGCGATTGCTGGAGCCCTATGCACGAGATGGAGTTAAAGAAATGTAGAGGCATTCAATTGAATCAAAGTCAATATAATGTCGACATAACGTACATATAATTACCACACAACCTTGGTTCTTTCCTGATGTGTATAATCCCCAATATATAATTCATTCCCTCACTCACCTCCAGCACTTAAACGCTCATTGTCGTTTCCAAACAGCGCGGAGTGTTTTGGATGGACTTACAATTTGCAAGCCTTAAAATCTATCCACTGTGCTCTTGGCCTTCGCTTGTCCTTTGACCAGGCATCATACATACATACATAATTGGCCATTACAACCCTTGAGTCTAGGATTACGGCCTAGTTTCTCACACGACATATGTTGTGGTGTGTTAATTTTTATACATGAGTGGCGGGACTACAGTTTAAAGTCGACTCCGAACGACAGATTTTTGAAATTTTTCCCGGCAATTTTATTTACTCTCAGGAGTTTTTGCCAGAGATCTGCTGAGAGGAAGTTGCCGAAGAAATATTTTTTTCATATTTCGCTTTTGATGTCTACACCGCCGTATCCCGACAACACTGGCGCCTTTCTTTGTCAATGAACGCCAACAAACTCACCCTACTAAACACTACGGCGACTTCATGCTCCTTTGCGATAAACAGGCAGGATATCCTTTGAGATTGCATGTCTAAACATTTTGAACATTCGAACAGAAACCTGTTCAATATTATCTTTTTCCTCATCTAAATCTGTATGCTCCATCTATATTTACCAATGGTCCAATCCAGTTTCTAAGGATTTTCTTCATGAAACAGCTGAATAATGGTCTCAGTCGTCTACTAGAATTGGCTTCTAAGATAACGCCACTAAGTTTAAACCTCAGTTCTGAATTAACCATAACCATCGACAACCACCTTTCGGCGGTATACTTTCAAAATCTCTTGAAAAATCTTCTTAAATCTATGGTTCGATATCTAGCCACGTACGCACATAAGTGGTGTTGGGTTGTAATGATCAATAATCCATGAAATCATAATCAACTTCAGTTTCACTTCAATGCTGCATGTAATAAATGTGCACTAAGAAAGACGTAACGAGAAGATGACCAATGGATCTGCAATTAACCCAGAACCAGCTACCTGCTTAGCTGAAAAACACTGTAATATTCTTCAATCTTTAATCAATTCCGGAATCTTTCCTCGTCGCACTCTTGGGATGTTGCGAAAAATGAATCAATATACGCGGATGACTCATCTTCCATTGAATAGTACTTACCTCCGGTGTTATATCAAAGCTACGTTGCAAAGATTTATAATGGCCAATTAAGTAATTAAGTAAGTTACGATAGGGTTATATAGGACCTAACTTACGTAAATCGCAGACATTCTTTTAACGGCTCTTGGAAGTTTTGTTCTTTTGAAATTTCGAAACCCAAAGAAAAATTTCACAAAATTTTCTTACAAAAGAAAGGAAAGGAAAAATTCAAATGCAAAATGATTTTTAAATAATTACATGGCTCCTATGGCTTAATTAGCTGTAACAATTGAAGTCCAAAGGCTATTAGAATCACATTGTCTCCATTATAAGTTCAATGGTTTGATGGAAAAAAATTATATTCCTAGGCGAAGTATATCCGAACTGGAATGTAAAGAAATCTTTATAACTCTCGAGTTCTGTTTCATCAGGAGGAGTGCTACGTAGAAGATCTTCTTTCGCTAATTGACAAATGGATGTTAATATTCTGTGCTTTCAACAATGCATTATGACATATCACCCATGCTACGAAGAATTAATTTTATTGCAAACATGTTTTCTGAGAAAAAAAAAGTAAATTTTCCAAAATTCCATCAAATTTTCATGTCGATTGCTTACGACATGTGTAAACGTACAGCCAGAGGATATTTGCCGGAAATTTTTGTTTGAATTCGAATACAAAAATAGAAGCTGAAGGTGTTATAACCGTTATACGATTTATTTATTACGTATAAATTTTATTTTCATATTCACAATTTATTGTAAGACAATCCAATGCAATCCAGATTAGTTTTCCATGCATTACGCATTTTTCGTGCATCTTTTCATCTGTAAAATTAGATAAATTCCCTTTAAAAACTTAGGAAAATTTAAAGTTTTATTTACCTGTATTACCTTCACTGGACCATGATGAATAAAATTGAGGTGAATTTCATTCATTATCATTATATTGAGGGATTTTAGTGTAGTTTTTCACTATCAATTGAAAAACTTCCAAATGTAAAGAATTTATTTTTGATGTGTTGTTTTGATGGTCACAATACTCTCCCTCATATACGATTTGTCTGTAACGTACTCATATAAGTTTTCAGGTAGACGAACAGCACGCAGACACCCATTTACTTGAGCCGAATAGCAACAGCCCTTCAATGCTACTGGATAGTGTGAAAGAGGGAAAGAGAGTGGCAAATGAAGAAGAGTAGCAGTAAACATGTGCTTATAGGAAAATAAGAATCTACCACCGTTCTTCGTTGGCCGGAGAGACCGGCATATAAAAGGAAGCGCAAAGAGCTAACCTGTCAAAGCAGCTCAAACGTCTCGTACAGTAAACATTATAGAGAACAATTTTTTTTTTGGTGTATTACACTGTAATACTGAAACGTTTTCGTGTTCTTTAAATTGTTTACGTTTTTATTTATTTTTGTTTTTTTTCTTTTTACAATAACGAGCAAATTAACAATAACAATAAAACAAGAAAAAAAAATGGCTGCCAATTACAAAAGTTGTCCTTGAAAAAGCGTCCCATTATTTACGTTACAGATAGGCTTATTTCCACAGAACCTATGGAACAAACCGAAGCCTTGGCTTTGATTAAAACGTCACACGCATGCAGTTATAGTGATGAGGAGCAACCACAGGATTTATCATTGAAACGCAAAGCTAGCGACAATTGCAAGGATTATGTCGTAGTAGCTAAGCGTGAATATGTATTGAATCTGTCCAACAAATCATCAGAGTGCCCAGTATCTCCTTTGGCGAAGAGACGTTCTGTGTCACCTGTCCAGGATTTGTCCAGCAGTTCGGTTATGTTAACGCCGCCCTGTGATATGGACTCGTCTATGGAATACCAGCCAAGTGATATACATTTAAGAGGATTAACAACATCCACGAATAGTTATACCATCAATCACTATCAGTCGGCTTTTGTAACGGCTGCTGGTTGCAATTCCATGACGGCCTTATGGAATACTTATCAGCCTAACATAACGGCCTTATATCCTTCGCCAGCTTCATCAATTGAAGCGGCTGCATCACCACGATCTTGTTACAGTTACCAGCAAATGACACCGCCTTCAAGCCCCGTTGCTGAAGTGAACTCTGAACCTGAGGATCTTTCAGTGCGTGATATACCATTGCCAGCCTTATTCCATATGTTCGATGAGGCACCCAGCCATAAACCATGCCATTCATCAGCATCTTCGATGTACTCTCAAGGCTCAAATGCAACGAATGCAAATCACAAAAATTATCGCTTCAAATGTGACAAATGCAGCAAAATGTACTCCACCTCAATTGGACTGTCCAAACATCAACAGTTCCATTGTCCAGCGGCTGAATGCAATCAGGAAAAGAAACAGCATGCATGTCAAGAGTGTGGGAAACTCTATACGACGATGGGAGCATTAAAAATGCACATACGTACGCATACGTTACCCTGTAAGTGTCCCATTTGTGGCAAGGCGTTTTCAAGGCCCTGGTTACTGCAAGGCCATATACGTACACATACTGGTGAGAAACCTTTTCAATGTCCAGACTGTCCACGTTCATTTGCCGATCGCTCCAATTTGAGAGCCCATCAACAGACGCATGTCGAGGTGAAAAAATACGCCTGTAAAATGTGCCACAAATCGTCCGTTTTCGCGTATGTCTCTGCTTAACAAACATGCCAGTTCCAATTGTACGATAACAATTGCGTGAAACTATTACTTGATCTAAGTATCTTAAGGAAAATACCTAAAAGAGTACAAATTTGAATTAAATTGTGTTGTTGGTAGCTAAACATTCCTCTAGAAAGGATTAAAAAATATTAAAAAAAATTTTTTTTTATTAAAATTTTATTTAATCTCGTCATATCAACCACATTAGATTTATAAATACCAGGAAGAAATAAATGACTCATAGTTTTAAGTGTATATACATCAAATCTATGCTGTATGTACGTATATTGTTAATATTTAGTTTTAATATTATTCCCCTCGTTTATTTAATTACTTTGTATATTCATTTTTATTTTATTTTATATCAGCATTGAGTTTTAATTCTAGTCTTTACTCTTATGTTTTTAATTTTTAATTTTTTTTTATTATTTTTAAAGATTTTTTTGTAAATTTTTATATGAAATTCGAAGACAGCATTTTACCAAATTGTATCATTTTTTTTTATTCATTTAAATCATGTTAAATCCTATAATTAATGCTCTCAATATAATGTTAATAATATTATTAAGTTTGTAAATCATTTTATTGTAAAATAAATAAAAAAAAAAAACAATATTCTCTTAAGAGAATGCCGCAAGAAGAAATTTTTTGAAAAAAAGTTTTTATTTTTACTCACTTTCGTCGATGCACAGCATGTTGCAGGATTCTCTTTATTCCTCTCTTACTTGATTAACTGTTTCGACTGGCTTACTGTACAATTTCAGACTTTACTACGGCAATGCGACTACATAGTAGAGCTCCCTACATTAGTATTGAACAGTCAGGCACACTTAAGCTTTGCATCAGACTATACTGATTAGTACTTGCTTCAAGCCTAATATGTAAAGATTGACCACAAATTGAGTTTAATTCTGCAGTCGTATTTCTTTTCTTTCATTTTTATCACAAATTTTTATTTTCAGTTTCTAAGCACATTTCCTTTAGCAGTTAATATGGAACGTTACATGAAAGAGCAACATGTTTAAGAAATTTAGAATAAATCTCTAACAAATCATGGCATCAAGCTTATGCTTGATAAATGTTAAGAATCTCTGTGCATGCTAACAGAAACTCCATTCATGCTAAATGCAGTGGTCGTTGAATGCGGAATGTACTAGCTGTGAGCAAAAATGTTACAAAAGATTCATTCATCATTGTTATTTGCAATTAAACATGAACAGATCGGCATTATTCATAATTTTGCATGATGGAGATGGAGAGAAAGGCTTGTCAGATTTAGTTAACCCAAGAATTGAAACCATGCAACCATGCATTACGTCCATAATTCGTTTCTTGAGAATTTTTTTGAACAAAATGATCTTCACCGACGAAGATCCTTTCTAGTTTGTTGACTTAAGAAGCAGAATTTGGGGTGAAAAGACTCCAAGAGTTATCTTAGAGCAACCAATACATTCAAATGAGAGTAACAGTGTTATGTGGTTTGTGGCACCGATTACGGCAATGGAAATTTGCTACACGGAGATGATTGGAAACTTTTTGTGGCGAACAATTTATCATTTACGTGTACAGAAGCCGCCGTAAGCTAGTAGATAGTGTGTTGGCTTGCTAGACCCCCAGCTCAGACATCTCTAACTAAACGATGTATGAAAAAAATACTTCTTCGGTACATTCCTCTCAGCAGATTTCTGGCAAAAACTCGGGGAATAAATGAAATTGCCATGAAAAAGTTTCTTAAAAATCTGTTTTTCGGAGTCGACTTTAAACCATAGGTCCCGCCACTGATGTATAAAATTAACATACACAACTTAAGTGAAATGAGAAGCTAGGTTGTAATCCTGACTGAAGGATTATAATGATCAATTATGTTATGTATGTTTCCCAAACAATGTTTTAGAAAGCACTGCACTGAGATCACTACTGGATTACAAACATAGGTGGATGGAATGGTTCCAAAACACCACAATGAAGTTCATGTCTTTCAATATACCGCTAATCGTATAATATTTCTTAAATAGCACATATAATCGATGGAGAAAGGGTATTAACAATTATAAACCAAGTCACTAAAAACAGTTTGTCATGTAATAACTGTGATTATAAAACACTCTGATATGTGCACTCACTTTCTTTTGCTCTCTCTCTCTCTCTCTATCTCGTCAAAAACTACCACCAAATTATTATCTTTACTTTCTCCCCTGATATTAAATTCAAAATCCTTTCCAAAAAAAGCAAACAAACAAATAAACATTAACGTCAAGACATTCATTATGATTAACAACAATTGTTGAAATTTTTGCGCCACAATTTGTTTACACAGACTGTTTGGAACAGATATGGTAGATGGTAGACAGACATGAAAACAGATGGATGGACGGACTTATAAAAAGACTTGAATTAATGAAAAGAAAATCACTGCATCAGGCAACAGGCATCAGGCATCAGGCAGACAGTTACCACCTGCTTTTCCTTGATTCTTCAATTCATTTCAGTTCAATTTCAATTTCTTTTCATTACGTTTCCTTTGGCCTCATGCATGACTTAGCAGCCTGGCAATTGGTATGGTTGGTATACGTTGCTTCTATGCTTTTGGGGTTATTGAGTGTATATAGAGTGTAAATATTTGTTATGATTTGAAGTTAGGTTTTCTACTTTTGGTTTTCAATCCTTTGAATAAATATATAAGTATTTATACGTACTTACATACATACATACATATGTATGTATGCATGTATCTTACGATTGATGTTCTTTAAACATTTTTTTGTATATTTCCTGTAAATTTTATTGTCACAGATAAAAAGTTCTACAAGATAATGAAAAAATGAGGGGCACTCCAAGACAGGTAGACTGTTTATCACGGTAAGATCTTGTTATTCTTCTAATCCTTAGAGTATAAATAGTTTTGTCATGTTAATGGGTTTGTTACAGATAATGTTGTCTGTGCATGTTTGTAATCCTTTTTTGTTGAATTTACATAAACAGTGATTTAAATTTTTATTTTCTTGAACTGAAATGTAATATTCTTCCGGTAGCCATTAACGTGTGTTTGAAATAGTGTCCCGGAAGAAAAGAAGTGTCCTTGAACTTTGTGTAACATTCTACTACGAGTGTTAGTAGAAGCCTTTTGTAACAAAATATATTGAAATTTTAAAGAAAATCCTAACAACGAAGAATGTAATACCCTCAACTAATGTCTCTGGACTACCATAGGCATTCAAAACTGTTATCTTTAGATGTGGTTTTTGTATCTTTGGACTTTTCTAGTCCATTATTATCATTATTCCCAATTTCAAAGGTCGAACATAGTGCCAATACATTTCTTTTTTCACGTTTCTCCTCAGGGAAAACAAGTTTCTTTTATTCCCCTTTGGTCTTCATCATTAGTCAGGATTACAACCTAGCATCTCACAGCATCCATGTTTTTTCGACTCTAAACAACAGATTTTTGTGAAAATTTTTCCCGGCAATTTTATTTACTTTCGGAGTTTTTGCCAGAAATCTGCTGAGAGGAACTCGCCGAAGAAATATTTGTTCATATTTCGTTTCTGCTTGGGAGATGCCAGACCTGGGATTTGAACTATGGCCTCACATCTAGTAAGCCTACAAGACCAGACTACACGGAAACTTCTGTAAACAACTTTGATTTCTTGAATGTCGTGTTAAATAAAAATTATTTTTTTTTTATAAATAAAGCCTATCGATAATAATTTTGTTGTTGTATTCCTATCTAAATAATTTTATTTTTTTTTTTAAATTCTTTCCCCTTCTATCAACCTGTCCTAAAAAAAAGAATCTTATCCTAGAGAAATAAACTCCATTAGCATTGTTTTCCATTACATTCCATGTTCAAAAGAATCATGTTGTTGTTGTTTTCTTCTTTCTAGTTTTCTTTCTTAGTTTTGCGGTTGTGACCTTAACGGCACAAATTCTATGTGTCATTCATACCGAAGAGACATCAACTCGATTGAACTCACCACTAGGGATACCTATAAAGCTTCTAGGTTAAATAGCAGTTTAGAATTACACTTTGTAACTGTCATATTGGTTTCATCAACTGAGATGAACAGATGAAAACACCACAACTATTTTAATCTTTGCCAATGTAAGTGTACAGTGAAAGAAATCGTGCAGTTGATTTGATGAACACAACGATTTAAATATGATATGATGCGATAGTCTAGTAGATAGTGTGTTGGCTTATTAGACGAAAGGCCAAGGTTCGAATCCCGGCGACTTCCTCCCAGCAGATTTCTGGCAAAAACTCTGAGAGTAAATAAAATTGCCATAAAAAGTTTCTCAAAAATCTGTCGTTCGGAGTTGACTTTAAACTGTAGGTCCCACCCACTCATGTATAAAATTAACACACACAACTTAAGTGGTGTGAGAAGCTAGGCCGTAATCCTGACTGAAGGGCTGTAATGGTCAATTATTCACTTTTGTTCTACGTAGTGATCCAGGGTGTAACCTAGTTACGATAGCCAAATAATGCTTTCTCTGCAGAAATAGCCCTCTTCTGATATCGGT
>QOCX01001592.1:0-22500 GCA_005959815.1 Sarcophaga bullata | reverse complement strand
TTGAGAGGAAGGCGACAAAAAATTTTTTTCCGTAATCCTGACTGAATGGTTGTAATAGCCAATTATGTATGTAATATTACAATAAGCACACATTAGGAACATATAATTCATTTAAGTATAATTTATGTAAGAATAATTTAGATAAATATGTATAATTCAATTTAATATAACACGTGAGATAGCTATCAATAATTCAATTTAGTACTCGAGGTAAGAATAAATAATTTTTCTTGTTATCATTTTAATAATTTAGTAAGTTTATTTTTTTTTAATAAACTTAATTGGCTATTAACAACCCAAATAACGGATTTCGGTCTGCCGCAATACATCCATCCAGGCGTCTCTGCTTCTTGCGTGCCTGCGCTAGTTGGCCACACCATTCGATGACAGGCAGCATCATGACAATATCAAAAGTATACCTGTACGGTATCAAAAGGTTCGGTGAGGTCCACTCCTATCTTGACAGAGCTGCAGGAATTGCTCAACGGCATTCTGCATAGCCTTATCAGCTTCGCAGGTATACCGAGCTCATTGCGGCATAAACGTAATACCTTGTGGGGCGACCGAAGGCTGTCTTATAGTCGACAACAATATAGAGTGTGTTGTTTTTTTTTCGCGGATCTTTTCCAAAATTTGGCGTTGTGTGAAGTTTGATAATGGACTTTCCAGGTCTGAAGCCGCACTGATAAGGTCCAATCAGTGTTTTGACGAGTGGCTTCAGTCGTTCACACAATACGCCAGAAAGAACCTTATATGCGATAGGGAGATGGCTTATACCACAGTAGTTGGCGCATAACGTAGGGTCTCCCCTTTTGCAGGACAGGATAAAGAACACTGAGGTTCCAATCGTTGGGCATACTTTCCTCTAGCCATAATTTGTAAATAAGCTGGCGCATGCGCCCTACCACATCCGGCCATCAGGTCCTGTAGCTTTATAGTTTTTAAGACGCATAATCACTACTTGGCTAGGTGGCGGAATCTCCAAGCCATCATCATCGATCAGGTTCAGGATCTTCCCTAAAGGCAGTATTGGTGTCGTCACCACCTTGAAGCAGAGTAGAGAAGTGTTTCCTCCACAACCTCAGCACCCCCTACGGATCTGTTACCACGTTTTCATTCTCATTCCTGCAGGAAATGTGTTTATGCACAATTTGATGATTGTAAATTGGTAATTCTTGCTGATACCAACGCAAGAAGCTAAGTAAAGTTTGTATGCAAATTTTTGGTTCTTGTTAAAAGATATAGATTTAACATTAACGGTAAAAATATGGAGAGATTATTCCATAAACAAAAAAAGAGTGTTATGAAAACAAATGGAAATGATTATAATCAACTTATGTTATTTAACATCAAAATTATTAGATAAAAATAATTTTTTTATTAAATAATTTTAGTATTCAAACCTAGTTTGTACATAGCGCCGACCTTGGAGTTAAATACAAGATGATCTCTCGCGCGGATGTGTAGTGCAGAGCAGTTGTGCCAGAGACTTAAGGGCTTCGACAATGATTTTGTCATTTGGAGTGGATGGTGGTCGATGGCGGTGTTCTGTAGGACAGAGTAAGTTGTGATGCAATTTGTCGCATCTTTTACACATATCCAAAGAAGTGCAGGATCACAAGTCTAGGCTCCTAGCTAGGCAATTTTCGCAGTATCGATGCCAATCGACTATATCCTGCCTTTTATGGACATACATTTTCAGGAACTGGCGGCAAAACATCAATGGGTTCAATTTCCGGCAGATTTTACACTGATAAATATCCGGATCTTGTCGTGATCGAGAGTAACGACGTTTGCCTACATGACGTCTGTTTGTATGTTTACCATAGTTCCGGCGCGTAATGATAAATCTGCGATTAATTCTAAAAGAGGGATTATAAATTTTATTGAATGTTGAGAGATAAAGCTGAAAATAATTGAGTCGAATTAGGAAATATTAAGAGTATGAGAAAAAAAAGAGAATTCTATTGAGAATTTTTAATCGGTTTAGAATTTATTTTTAATAAGAAGCATTTAAAAATTGAAGGCGACTTTGTTTAACTATAGGTCTAGTGATAATTCCTGAAGATGTGCAAATATCTGTTGTACGCTCATTAACAACTAGCCATGGGTATGTATTGTTACGTTTTTACCTTTTAAAAACGTTTGAAATATGAGCTCTTAGATTGCAAATAAAAATAAAAATAAATTTGTGTTTAATTTTAATTAAGTTCTTCATTATTCAAACAACATTTGTGTGCCACTGTTCACAACTAGTTTTACCAACAACAATTGCGTTATTTGTTATTCCTTTTTGTTTATTCCTTTTGCGATAAACACTAACAATTATTACACAATTTTTCTATAGATCTTTATAACGGAAATCTTCAAACCACGATTGCTTTTTTCACACGCATAGTGTCTTCACACAAGACTGACTGAACTTTTACTCTGACTCTGCATGCTTTGCCTTGCCTTTTATATAGCGACGTAACCAGTCTGATGAATGTTCTCGTAAGCAAAGGTTTTAGTCTTCGCCTTCACGAGATTTCTATGAATGTAAACATGTTGAATGAATATAGTAAACATGTTTTTTACATTCATACATGTTGTTGTTGTTTTTGTATCTTGTGTTGTATCTTCAGAGTTGTTGTTTGTTGTTTACTTGTTTATTCCTTTGTCCTAGTATTGATATTGTTGTTTTATTTTTGTTTATTCGTTAATGAAGTAAACAAGTATTTTATTGTTTTTTTGCTTTTGTTTAAGATTAAGATATTACACCGTTTCCACTTTCGCCGCCCACTTAAGCCTGTTCGTCCCGAATAAGCTCATTATCTCTTTTTCCATATTTCGCGTTGGGTTGTAAAGTAGAACCAGTTGTTCGTATTTGCTGCACGATCATGCCTGACTTTCATTCTATCGCTGACCATTCTTATACGTGTGCGCACAATATCATGAAGTTCATTTGGACTTTCCTGTTTTCCCGTGTATGTGGCATCCTTCTCTATGGCTGGCTTTACGACAAACTCTAAGTCACCAGGCAATTCCAAAAATTACCTTGGCGGGTGATCTAGATGTTGAATCCGCCGATCGGTATGCCAGTAGAAACCTCGAAATGTGTTCATCCCAATCCTTCTGCAGCTCGCTCACTACTTTTCGCAAGCATTCTTCTAGAGTTAGATTAAACCGTTCTACCATTCCGTCGGACTGTGGGTGGAGCGGCGTTGTTCGAGTTTTCTTAATACCCTATACCTCACACAATTCCTTGAATACCGTTGACTCGAAATTTCTACCTTGATCGGAATGTAGCCTTATCGGAACCCCCTAGCGGCATACCCAGTTGTTAACAAAAACATTAACCACTGTGTTCGCCTCTTGATTGGGTATGGCATACACTTCCAGCCATTTGATGAAATAATCCATCACGACGAGAACATATCGCTTTCCGGCATTGCCGACAGGAAAAGGGCCTGCTATGTCCATCGCTATCCGCTTGAAAGGTGCGTCCAAGTTGTATTGTTGAAGCTGACTTCAACTTCTCACGGGACCTTTAGCTGCAATACACTGGCTACAGTTCGCGATCCAATCCGCCAATGCTTGCTGACATCCAACACAATAAAAACGTTGTTTTGGTCTCTCCAACGTCTTTGTCACTCCAAGATGTCCTCCGCTAGCTCCATTATGGAATTCAGTTTAAACTTCTTTTATTTTGGAGGAAGGCACCACTATCAGGTTGGATGAGGGCTTGCCATCAGCGCTTTCCCATATTCGATATAAGCATCCGTTTATCACTTTTAAACTGTCCCATTGCGCCCAGTACGCTTTTGTAAGAGGATCTTCTGCAGATATCTCATTTCTGGTAGGCCGTTTGTCCTCTTCCTTAGCTGCCATAATCTTCGCTAATATTGGGTCGCTTCTTTGTGCTTTGGACCAGCCTTCGTTGGCTTCGATTTGCGTTAGCCGGATGTCGATGATGGATTCCTTCTTCTCGGCTCTCACGCAATGTCTACACTCCAAATTACAAGGTCGGCGTGAGAGAGCATCAGCATTCCCATGTTTTATGCCTCTTTGGTGTTCAATGCTGAAATCATAAGTCTGAAGGCGCTCAATCCAACGTGCTAGCTGTCCTTCAGGGGTCTTCAATTGCAGCAGCCATCTCAGTGCGGAATGATCAGGCCCTAATAGAAAATGTTGGCCATACAGGTACTTATGGTAATGTTCTATGCATTCCAGCACTGCAAGTAGCTCACTTCGGGTCACAAAATAGTTCCGTTCAGGCTTCGACAGTGTGAGGCTTTAGTAGCCTACGACCTTTTCGGTACCATTGATCACTTGAGAAAGCATCACTGTCCAAAATGAATTTTTCTCCTGGAACTCGATACGCCAAAACTGGTGCAGAACACAATAGGTCTTTTAGTATCTGGAACGCCTTTTCCTGTGACTCACCCCATTGATACACCCTTGATTTCTTGGTGAGCTTATGCAAACTCGTAGCCACACTAGCAAAGTTAGGCGCAAAGCGTCTGTAGTATGTGCATAGTCCCAAAAAACTGCGTAATTCATGAAGATTCTGGGGACGAGGCCAGTCCTTTACTGCTCGTATCTTATACTCATCAGTGGATATGCCATCTGCGGTAACCAGATGCCCCAAATACTTCACTTGTTTCTGGAAGAGTACACATTTCTTTATCAGTCCGGCCATTGATATTCGCTGCAGAACATCTTCCAGGTACTTAAGGTGTTTGTTGAAAGTTCTGCCCATGATTATTATGTCATCGAGGTACACCAGGCTAGTCTTCCAATGCAGTCCCTTGAGTACTCGTTCCATAAGCCGTTCCAATGTGGCCAGAGCATTGCAGAGTCCAAATGGCATGACTTTAAACTGCCACAAGCCGCCGTTCGCACTGAATGCAGTTTTCTCCTTGTCTTTATCTGCAATCTCCACCTGCCAATATCCGCTTTGTAGATCCAATGTGGAGAATCACTTTGTGCCAGCTAGCGTGTCGAGTGCGTCGTCACGTCGGTAGCGGGTAACTATCCTTTTTAGTGACGTCATTTAGCTTCCTGTAGTCTACGCAGAAACTTGTGCTATGTATGCTTCTGGGTGACTGTTTTATCGGTCTCGCTTCGCCAGTATCAATTTCATGTTTTACCATGACTGTTCTACCATGACTCTATTTTTTTGTGGCAAAAGTGCAAGCGTACCTCTTTAGCAGCTTTTTGGCTTCATTTCTCTCTGGAGCTGCGAGACCTGCTAACCATTTCTCCACATTTACCTCGAATTCCCCTTGGTCCTTGGCTGATATTTCGGCAGGTTCCAGCAATCGTTCGCGGCTTATCACGGCATCTACTGGAGCACATTGGCCCACCTCAGAGTTTTTACAGATGAATTTTTCCTAGCCTGATATATTCAACACTCTCACTGGGACTATTCTCTGCACGGTGGTTTTGACGAGGGCCTTTGCTGACAACAAATCCGTCTGAATTGCAGATGGTTCAACAACCCACAAGCGGTTTTCCTCACGATCTCCCTCCACACGCACCCATATCAAAGATTCAATCTGGGGCGGTAATTTGTGTCGTTCGGCAGCAACTAACCTTCTGGCGTGCACCTACATTTCGCCAACTCAGTATCTGTTGCCCCACATTCAAATTGATGCCATGAACTATCATAAAATCGGCACCAATGATTACCTCGTCCACAATATCGGCAACAATAAAGACATGACTTACACAAATGTTGGCTATAGTCACCTTCGCCTCTGTCTTGCCGTGGACGGTGGCAGATTCTTCGGTAACTATCTGTAGTCTTACATTACTCAGTACCTCACCCTTCCGCTTCACTACATCTGGTCTGATGATAAAGTGCGTGGCACCGGTGTCTACAGTGAAGTTGTGTTGTCTGCCATTTATATACCCACACGCCGTAAGGTTGTTGTGGTTTTGTTGCATAACTGATATGGAGATGGTGGGGCCCTTACTTGTGGGAGCCAGCACTGACCCCTCAGTGCTAGCTCGTTTTAGTTTAAAGGGAACTTTTGAGTAGATGGTTGGTTGCTCGCCCGTTTACTATTCCTTACTGGTGAGACGGATCTTGATCTTTTACGTGGCGCTTTGCAACTTCTCTGGAAATGACCGCCCTTTCCACAATTAAAACATTTAAGTTTCGCCTTCGGCCAATTTTCCTCCAAGACTTGCCTCATAATTTCTTTAAACTTATTTAGAAGGCATTCCTCTTCCTCCACGACTTCCATCTTCCGTACTATGTTTATTTGTGGTCTAGAAATCATGAGAGCGGTCTCCTGGGCTAGTGGCAAGGCCACGGTCTCTGCAAAGGTTGCCTTCTGCGTGGAACATACCGCTAGTTTGATATCTGGGTCACGTATCCCATTAACAAACGCCTCGATTTTAAAGTTGTCTATCAACAGGTGGTTTTCTCCCGGGTATGCGAGCTGCACTAACCTCTCGATTTCCATTGCAAAGGCCTGAAGTGACTCATCAGCCTTTTGCGCTCGGCACCTTAACTCCATGCGGTACAGTTCCCGTTTGTGCTCGTCGCCGAATTTACGCTGTAAAGCCAGCATTAAGTCGTCGTAGTTGTTTGTGCGGCTGGCCAAAATCAGTTCTAAAGCCTTCTAATCGTTTTCCCATCCATTTCTGCTCGCTACTGTTTAGAATTGAAATTTAAATACGGGTAGAGGCGAGCTACCATCAAAGTGAGGTGTTTTGATCCTGCCGATACCATCTGAAACGACTCTCACAGGTTCCGGTCGCTGGCTCTGGAGGTTGTTGATCTTCTCCTCCATCATAACCAGTTTTCCGTCAAAGGTCTTTTCTAAATCGATCAGTTTCGTTTCGACGGTTTTTTCCAAATTAAACACCTTTTCCTCGACACTAGTAATTCTTTTGTTGACCGTCTCACTGAGTTCCTGCAGCTTCTCCTCAAATTTCCTTTCAATTTTTGCCACCAATTTTGCTTGTATTTTCTCCATTCTCTGCTCAGAAGCTTCTTGCAGTTTTTGGTTTGCTACTTGTGCATCAGCAAATAGCTTTTGGTTTTCTTTACCAATTTCTTTTCGAGACTCAGCAAGTAGCTTCTCTATTCTCTGATCAGTTTCTTTTCGAGACTCAGCAAGTATCTTCTCCATTCTCTGATCAGTTTCTGCTTTAGAAGCTTGTATTTGTTCCGTCAAAGCGGCTAACAACGAATTTAGGTCCATAACGCTAGGGGTTGCAGCTGCCTGTAACTCTCGAACTCGTAAGAATCGATATCGATGCCCTGATGCTGAAGTTCCTCCATTAACCGCCTTTGGAGTTCATTTTTCGTGCCCGTTGTTGGCAGCTCTAATTTACCCAACTCTCGTTTGAGTCGTTCCACTCTTAATTCGGAGAGTTTCATTTTTTTTTTATTTATTTATTTATTTTTACTTTTAAATTTTGCAATACCACTTCTGACACCAATTGTTACATTTTTACCTTTTAAAAACGTTTGATATGAGCTCTTAGATTGCAAATAAAAATAAAAATAAATTTGTGTTTAATTTTAATTAAGTTCTTTATTATTCACACAACTTTTGTGTGCCACTGTTCACAACTAGTTTTACCAACAACAATTGCGTTATTTGTTATTCCTTTTTGTTTATGCCCTTTGCGATAAACACTAACAATTATTACACAATTGTTCTATAGATCTTTATAACGGAGATCTTCAAACCACGATTGCTTTCTTCACACGCACAGTGTCTTCACACAAGACTGACAGAACTTTTACTCTGACCCTGCATGCTTTGCCTTGCCTTTTATATAGCGACGTAAACAGTCTGATGAATGTTCTCGTAAGCGAAGGTTCTAGTCTTCGCCTTCACGAGATTTCAATGAATGTAAACATGTTGTTTACATTCATACATTCATACATTCAATGTAAACATGTTGTTTACATTCATACATGTTTTCTTCTTTGTTGTTTTTGTATATTGTTTATGTTCGTCCCTTCAGAGTTGTTGTTTGTTGTTTACTTGTTTACTCCTTTTACCTAGTATTGATATTGTTGTTTTATTTTTGTTTATTCGTTAATGAAGTAAACAAGTAATTTAATGTTTTTTTTGCTTTTGTTTAACATTAAGATGTTACACCGTTTCCACTTTTGTAACAGTATTTTCAATCCTTCCCAATCGCCATTCGTAGGGTGGTAACTCACCCATTACAACTACGAGATCTCCTACATGTATATTAGGAACTGAGAATTTCCATTTGTATCGCTTCTGGAGTGACTTTAAATAATCTTCTTTCCACGGAAGTGAGAATTGGTGGTGATGGATTTCCAGCTTGTCCCATCTGTTAATTAGAGACAATTCTGGGAAAGCCATTAGAGAGGATCCTCTTAAGAAATGACCGGGTGCTAATGGTGCCAAATTTGGTGGGTCTGCGGATAATTGAGATAACGGGAGAGAATTCAAAATTTCTTCTATTCGCGTGAGAATAGTTGAAAATCCTTCAAAATGACTACCAGCAATTCGCTTCGGGAATAAATTTCCATTAAAAGGCCTATGTAATGTATTTATTAGCAATATCTTGAGCTGCTGTTTATGCAAATATATTAAATTCAGGTTCGAATGCTCTACTAGGTAGGTAGACAGGAAAAAGTGGCTGTCTTTCATTGGATACAAGAGCGACACGCTTTGGCCATACACCCATTGTGATACCACTGTTTCACATTCTCCCCAAGTCCATTAACTATTTGGAGCTTCCGATGAAGCGGCTCATGCTACCAATATCCATACATGACAGTTCATCTAGATCCTCCATGTAGTAGGCTCCCAGATACCTTCTTCTCCGACTAAGTGCCGGGCATGTCCACAGTGGGTGAAGAACAGTTTCATCTTCCTCCTCATCTCCCCAGCTTCTGCAGAAATCATTTTCAGCTTCTGCAGAAATCATTTTCAAGGTGTCCAAGACCAATACGCCTTGCATGCGTGCCTATAATGCAATGCCCCGTAATAACCCCGATAACAGTGCTAAGCCTACTTCTTTGGAGTTTAAGCAAAGCCGATACTCGCCTCTTCTGTTGACTAGGTCCACAATTGCATTGTCAGTTGCATTGTCAGTTCTGCAGTTACCGGAAATGTCCCTACGTTCCGGTACCCATGTGATACAAACATCATATCGATTCGCCACCTCGTTAAGATGTCTACGGCAGTCGTATACCACTTTGGAGTTCATTACATTAGAATCCAATTCGCTTGGCTATCGGAAAGTATGCTGATGGTCATGTAGTCACTGCTTCCGACAGCCACCCAGATATGCCTGATAACCTTAGTCGCCACGCCCCTTCAATAGAAGTCAAGTGGTGGATGGTATAAGATTATTTCCATAGCGAGCGTAGGAGAAGTGCGCAGGGCACCACTAATAATCATGCAGGCAGATCGTTGCAATCTACTTATTAGGTTAAAGTTCGTTGTCTTATTCCCACCACACCAGACACCCGTAGGTCAAGATAGGTCTGATCACCGCTGTGTAGATGCAGTGAGTCATCCTAGGTCCCAGGTCCCATTTTCCCCCCAATACTTTGTTGCAGGCGCAGAGTGTGAAGGAAGCTTTTCTCCGTCTATTAGTGATATTTAATTTCCACGATAGCTTCCTTCCTTAATCTCAAATTTCACCACACAATCTCAGCGGAAGAGTACGACCTTTGTCTTGCCACGATTAACACTAAGCCACGATCAGATACCCACTCTCTAACCTTTCCCAGAGCAAGTTTCATCCTGCTTCTGATAATGCCAACAAATCTGCCCAAAATAGTGAGAACAACGTCATTTGCGTGAGCAATTGCCCGACAACCAACGCGTTCCAACATCATCAACAGCTCATTCATCCATTGGAAAGGGGAGAGTACTTCACCCTGTAGAGTTTACCTTCAAATTGTTAGGACGATCATAAAGATTTCCATCTAGGTTCTGGCATAGGTTAACATCCATGATTTTCAACAGGAAAGAAGAGAGACTCATAGGTTTAAAATCCTTAGGTGTGGTGTGAGAGTTTCTACCTGCCTTCGGTATGAAGACCACTCTCACTTTGCACCACTCCGACGGTATATGGTTCACCCGAATACTGGCAGAAAACATCTCTCTAAGTATACCGATGTTTCAGACGTTGTAAAAGTGCCGGATATATTCCGTCTGGCCCCGGGGATTTAATTGCTCATTTGATTGCCCCTACAGACATAATTGAATAGTAGTCCTCCGGTGAAACACTTCTTCAGACAGTCGCTTGCCTATCCAAGTTTTGTGCCAATGGAAAGTGTGTATTCACGAGAAGCTATAAAGCTTCCTTTTCCGAGTTGGTCCATGGACCATCCATTCTTTGTAGTACACTCGACACGAAGGACGTTGTTCGAGAATCTTCCTTAGTGTGGAGGTTTCGTTGACAGTTTTCATATTATTACCGAAGCTTCTCCACGAATATCTCTTGGCGCATCTTAATTTCTTACTGTCACGTTAAAAATTTTACGTGAGTCTTTCCTGTGCCCGTCCAGATCCATGTCTCAACAGGGGTTTATGCCCCCTGCTAACCTTTTTTGGACATGCTCTTTTAAACGTTCCTACTATGACATTTTTAAAACCAGCTACAGTAGCTTCAAGTCTCAGAACACTATCAATTCTACTTCGCCTGAGTGGTCCCATTCCCAAATTGATAAGACGATCATTGAGACCCCAATTAATGTCCCTAGGATTCCTAACCGCCTTTATGCTTTTGGTCTCATTGTCAAGAGAAAACTCAGTGTATCTGTGGTCAGAGAAGTAATGCTCGTCCAAGACTTTCCAACCTCTGACGTTATCAGAACTATTGCTAGAGGCAATGGTTATATCCAATACCTCTTTTTTACGTTTGGTCATAAAAGTGGGTGTGCTAGCCATTAAATCATTTGAGATGATAAAACCAAAGAGTGGCTTACCCCGTTAATTGACGTCCGTACTGCCCCATATAGTAAGATGTGAGTTGGCGTAGCATCCAATGAGCAGGCCAACTTTGGTGCACTTGGCTTCACTGATCAATCTTTTGACTGGATATGGTGGAATTGATCCAATACTGCCTTCCATTGATTTCCGTCGCAACCGTAATTAGGTTTTTATTACTAAAAGAAGGGAGCAAATATGCTATTAAATTATTTTTAATTAGTATACAGGATCTGGGCCTACCTACAAATGCAGCGTGGACCAGCCTGTAGTTTTTGAGAACTAATCCACAAACTTTGTTGGCTATAGACCATGATTCATTGATTAGGGTGATGTCTTCTCCTCTGCTTGCCAGCCGAAGAAGTAGTGCTGCCTTAGAGTAATGGAGACTTCATCCTCCTCCCTCTTTTGGAGACATCAGTAAATCCATCAATTTGAATTATATCGTCACATATTTGATCTACCGAGGGATTAAAATTTCCTCCATATGAGAGAGATCTTGAACGATTACTCCATATTTGAAGGGATTGCAGTGAAAGGGATTGTAGGTAGGGGAGGGATGGATTGCATGCAAACAAGGCAAAGTTTCTGACTGTGGTCAACGTGGCGACCACCAGGGCCATCCTTGTCTTGCTGTATTCAAGTTGACACGCAGCCTCCTCGTGGCCCCTCCTGGATGGCATTCTAGCACCCGCTAGATGTTAACTAATGCGTGCAGCGAAGTCCAATCCCCTGGACGCTAAATTTGGGTTGTGCGTAGGGCTTGGAACCCACCATGTAAAAATTTTTATCCAGTGAAGACCAAAATACAAGCCTCTAAAAAGATACCCCTAAAAGTTGACGACCACGGCAAACGTTTAAAGGACTACGATTTAAGAACAGACAAGTGGAACGTCAGCACCCTTCACAGGGTAGGCGCTTCCACCCAGTTGGCGGATGCCCTCATGAAATGTAAGACGGACATCACTGTCATACAGGAAATGCGATGGATAGGACAAGGATGCAAAAGGCTGACATCCTGCGATGTGTATTACAGCTGCCATGTTGATAAGCACGAATTCGGATGCGGATTCGTGGTTAGTAAGAGACTTCGCCATCTTGTCTCTGGGTTCACACCTGTGAACGAAAGAATAGCCACAATCCGCATCTTTGGCCCCACTGTCGGACAGTTCAGCCTCCACGCGAACACTACCTCCAATGGTATGAGGCTGATCGATTTCGCCGCGGCGCGTAACATGGTAGTATGCAGCACCAGGTTTCAGCATCTCGACATCCACAAAGCCACTTGGATGTCCCCTGATCGATCAACATCAAACCAGATCGATCATATTGTGATTGACGGAAGGCACGTTTCCAGTATACTAGATGTGTGCACATTTAGAGGTCCAAACAGCGACTCGGACCACTAGGTTGTCGCAGCCAAGTTCCGAGTGCGCATTAGCGCCTCGAGGTCTGCGCGCTCTAGTACACAGCGAAAGCAGGACGTTGAGAAGCTGCGATCACAAAGAACAGCTGAGGCGTTCGATAAGCTCCGTCGTCCCCTATCTAATCTCAGCGACATTGGTGGCCAACATCTCCTCCTTGCGCACTACTGCGGAAACAGTCCTTGGTTTCGAACGCCCACCCCAACGAAATCAATGGTACGATGAGGAGTGTCGAGAGGTAGCTGCAGCCAAACACGCCGCATACAAGAAAACGTTGCAGTCTGCCGCTATGCGAGCCATTGTCGAGAACTACAGAGAGAGGAGAAGGGAGGAGAGACGCCTTTTCAGACGCAAGAAGAGGGAGCAGGAAAGGCGTGAGCGTGAGGAAGTCGAGATGTACAGATGTAGGAATTACGCTTGAAAGTTTTATCAAATGGTTAAGCGTCTAACCGAGGGTTATAAACCCGGAGCGTCCACCTACAAGGATGAGAATGGAAACCTGGTTACAGATCCGCATGGGTTCTGAGGTTGTGAAGGAAACACTTCTCTACTCTGCTACAAGGCGATGACGATACCAATACCGCTTTTAGAGATGATGATCTGTACCCGATCGACGATGACGGCGTGGATATTCCGCCGCCTAGCCATGAAGAGGTCAAAGTCACTATTATGGGACTTAAAAACAATAAAGCGGCAGGTCCTGATGGCCTCCCCGCTGAATTGGCTAGAGGAAAGTATGCCCAACGATTGGAACCTCAGTGTCCTCTGTCCTGTCCCGAAAAAGGGACACCCTACGTTATGCGCCAACTACAGGGGTATAAGCCTTCTCCCTATCGCATATAAAGTTCTTACAGGCGTATTGGTTGTGAACGACTGAAGCCACTCGTCAAAACACTGATTGGACCTTATCAGTGCGGCTTCAGACCTGGCAAGTCACCATCGACGCAGATCTTCACACTACGCCAAATCCTGGAAAAGACCCACGAAAGCAAGTTGAGAATACACCATCTTTTTGTCGACTATAAGGCAGCCTTTGATAGCCCTATAAGGGATCGTGTACCCGTGCTTCTTTATGGCGCAGAGGCATGGACCTTATTAAGTACCGATGTAGCAGCCTTGAGAGTATTCGAGAGAAAAGTCCTACGTAAGATCTCCGGTCCAGTACGAGTTGGCGAAGATTTCCGCATCCGATACAACAGTGAGCAGTATGAGCTCCTCAACGACATGGACGTTGTGCAGCGTATTAATATCCAGCGGCTGCGCTGGCTCGTCGTTCGAATGGAGGAGGATGCTCGGCGAGACGGGTATTTGATGCGGGGATCTGCGGAAGTCGGCGAAGAGGACGACCTTGTATCCGTTGGAAGGACCAAGTCGAGGAAGCCCTGTCATTGATTGGTGTGGACAACTGGCATAGGCGCGCAAGAAGCAGAGGCGCCTGGAAGGATGTGTTGCGGCAGGCCGAAATCCTTTAATCGGGTTGTTATGGCCAATTAAGTAAGTAAGTAAGTAGTGAAATATCTTCAACCCGTTACATGAGCATTTTTGCCCTTACGATTACAAGTGCTAGCCAACCAGCTTCTCGAAAAGTTTTGCAGCAGACGAGAGAATTTGTCTTTTAGTTATCTTCGATGTTTGTTCAATTGGTGAAAACGTGTAAGAGAGTTCCATTTTATACCAAGAGTTTTAGTCATGCTTGATTCATGGAAACGGAGAAAATCTAAGTCATAAAGATCTTTCTTTGGTAAATGCGAAAGTAGTACAGAGTTATTTGTAGTGATGTTTTTCAGATGCAGTCCTGCGGACAGAAAGAATGTCATCCACACAAGTTTCTTTACATAAAATGGATGAAGCTTTTAGGTATTGGGACTCAGAATCATTTGGCAGTTGAAGCAGGGTGCTTATGACTAGATAAGGAGAGCCAAAGGTTCTAACTGGTAATCTTTTATAGGGCCATTCCGTTGGGGTTGGAATAGGATCTTCGGGATGTACGAGAAACTGACGATAAATTTTCTGTATATCGCTACTGAAGACAAATTTATATTTTCTCCAATTTCGAATAATAGTTATCAAGTCATCAACATCGTTGAGAGAAAAATTGGATTTTGTTTTTCTAGATGAATTAAATACAACTCGTACCTTTGTAGTTTCATGCTCTACAGCATGGTGCGGTAAGTATATCCAATTATTTTTACTTAAAATATAATTTCATGAGTTGGAGTTTCTTCTATAAAATCAAGAGTCAAATAATCGTTTAAAACAGTATTATATTGAGCTTGAAGCTGGAATTTTTGTACAATGTTTTCCCATTTTTGAATATTTTGGGAAAGCAATAAGTATAGAAGATTCTAAAATGATTTTTTGGGATATTATTTTTTGACTGGCAATCGTTGCTATATCACCTACTATTCTCATTACGTGTTGTAGTTTGAGTACGGAATTTTTCACAAATTTCATCTTCAGTTGAGCGCAGACATGTTGAGGAAATTTCTTCTTGTTCCTAAAGCATTTTCAAGATATTATTGAGCACAAAATACACAGAAGGGAAAATTATGACATTTAAAAAACGCTCATAGCAGCAGCCTTTGGGGGCGAAATTAGAGTGAGAAGAAAAATGTTATATCTTTTGCGAAGCAAATGTGTTAGAAGCAACAGATATATACAAAGTAGTAAAAATTAAATGTAAATAAACATTTATTTGTGTTAAAAAAGAGTAAATTTTGAATATTTTTAATTTCTTCAATGAATATTTTAAATTTAGTTAATGCTTTAATATTAATCGAAATGTGGGTGATTTTCGGTCACAATGAATATAGTTTTTTGTGCAAAAGGTAATTAAGAAGCTCAATATTGCAAGATCAAAATAAGACATACAGCTCATAAAAAATTTTCTTGCTGAAATTTGCCAATATTTTTTAATTTATTGAACGAAAAAGTGAAAAGTTATTATTATTAGTAGTTCTTATTATTATTTTTTAATAGTTTAACACAAAAATTACATTTTTTATTAAACGCGCCAATATAAAAAACCCACCCCAAAAGCTTAAAAAAAACATAAATAAACAAAACAGAGAAAATGAGAGAGACAGAAATACTTTTTGGTAATATTTGCTATCCCTTTCACACTTCGCCAGTAACTGTCAAAATTCCGTTTCCTTACTGGTTAGCTGTGTTATTGAGATCTGATATATTTGAGGAAACAACTTGTGAAAGTTTGAATTGTTTTTGCACCTATCTGAATATAGTGGTATATGCCGAATTGCAACCGCAAATATTTTTCTTAACACCTTCCATTTAACGAAATATTCTTAATCATTACCCAGAATTAGACCTATTTGGGATTAAGTGATGAAGGTAGAATCAGCTGAAGTTTCGAGTTCGCTAGAGTTATGGATATCAAAAGTACAAGAAGGATCCTGTTTAGTTACTTTTAGCAAGACTATTGTCTTAATGGTAATACTTAAATTATATCTTCTTGTGTATAATACGAATTCGTATTCTCTCTTTGCGAATTGCTTTTGTCCGCCAATACCGACAGTTTCAAGACAAAATATTTGTTAGGGGAGATTAAGTCGGTTTCTAATCCTTTCTGTGTGTCAAAAAGAGCTCGAATTGAAGAGTTCACCCCTAATTGCATCAGAGCAGTTCGCAGTAGAATATATTCATTACTTGCAGAGTAATTAGCCGGTACTTGATGCAAGAAGTTCAGTTCGAGTTTTATTGTTACTATTTTGCGTAGCATTTGTAGAGTTCAGGGAATTGCTGCTACCTTTATAAGGAGAGTTTTAAGAATGTTGCGGTAGATTTTTTGACAATTCTGTCATGTGTAATAGAAAATTATGTGTCTTTTGTTTGCTTTTGTATAAGAAGAGCCTAAGCAATTATTGCAAAATTTGTTTTTGTATACAAAGTTGAGTCTTTGTTGTACACTAAAGGCTCGAAATTTCGGACAAGCTCAGAGATTATGTTCTTCACCGCATACTTTACAAGTTAGATGCTAGTGTTCCTGAGAGGAATATATGTGTACATTTGGTTGCGGTTTTTTTGTTTAAACAAATATCATCTTTCGAAGTATTGATCCCAGTGAGACGCTCCATATATTCGTTCCTGCCCACTAGAAATTAAGACATTTGTGACCACTTTAGTAGTTCACGGAGTGATGAAAGAGATTGTTCCCATAACGAAACGGTGAAAATATGAATTTAGTGGAGATTATGTTCTTAGTGGAGATTATGTTAATCTTATGTGAATGAGGTCTCTTCTTTGGAGAGCAGTTTGACTTGCTACGTGATGTGGTAGCCATTTTTCTAATAATGGGATTTGAAAATTTAAACCATATGATTATGATGTGATGGTATTTAAATATTAAATTCGTATATGAGATACTACTGGCTTAGAATTTAAGAGCTTTGAGATACTGGGAAGTAGAACTAAAACTGTTATCTATCAAAATTTAAAGATAATATATAAGCGGATAATACTAGTTATTGTAATCTAGCTGAAGTTAGCACTTAAGAGATTTGGGCTACCTGTTACCTCGCGCAAAAATTAAAAAAAAAAACTCTAAGTACTAATTTCCGATATAAATTTTTGTCCTATATTCTATGAATAAGGGGTTTAGAGCAAATAGCATTAGATACCTCTTATCTAGTTTAAATAGTAGAAGAAATAGAATATGGGATTGAAGAAAAAATTTTGATGTCAAAAATTTGTCATATAAATTTTCCAAAAAAATTGTAGTATAAATTTGTTCGAAACGAACCGTGAAATTTTATTTCACTATACAATTTGCATAGGCATTGTCCAATTATTTGAAGTATTAGTAATAATATTTTTTTTCCTTAGTTCAGCAAAATGTTCAAATTGCAAATATTTTTCATTATTAAATTTTAAAAAATGTAGTCGCCGTAGTCTAGTAGGTAGTGTGTTGGCTTATTAGACGAATGGCCAGAATTCGTCAGACATCAAAAAAGAAATATGAAAAAATATATATTTCTTCGGCGGCTTCATCTCAGCAGATTTCTGGCAAAAACTCTGAGAGTAAATAAAATTGGCATGAAAAGTTTCTCAAAAATCTGTAGTTCGGAGTCGACTTTAAACTTTAAACCTGCCACTCATGTATAAAATTAACACACACAACATAAGTGGTGTGAGAAGCTAGGCCGTAATCCTGACTGAAGGGTTGTAATGGCCAATTATGTATGTATGTAAATTTTAAAAGTACTTTTAAGTACTTTTTATAATTGAGTTTTAATATATATTAGTTACGAAAATGGAAATGGTATAACATCGTTTAACATTAAAATGTTAAACAAAAGCTACAAAATCAAAAAAAAAAAGTTTCTCAAAAATCTGTCGTTCGAAGTCGACTTTACACTGTAGACGCTGCCACTCATGTATAAAATTAACACACACAACATAAGTGGTGTGAGAAACTAGGCCGTAATCCTGACTGAAGGGTTGTAATGGCCAATTATGTATGTATGTAAATTTTAAAAATACTTTTAAGTACTTTTTATAATTGAGTTTTATATATATTGTTACGAAAATGGAAATGGTGTAACATCGTTTAACATTAAAATGTTAAACAAAAACTACAAAATCAAAATAATGGACCTGATTAACAAATAAACAAAAATATAGCAACAACTTCGCTATTACGAAAGAGGGATAAACAAGTAAACAACAAGCAACAACAACACTGCAAGGACCACCGTAAACAAGATACACTAACAGGAAACAAAACGTGGTGATTTCGAGGAGGCGAAGTCTCGAATGTTCGCCTTCAAGAACTTTCATCAAACTATTTACGTTGCTATATAAAAGGCAAGACAAATCAGGCAAAGTAAAGTAAAGTCAAGGTGAAAGTCCATACCATGCGTTTCATGCGTCTTGCATTACAATGTAAGCGCTTTCCGAAACGTTCTCTCTCGTTAGCAAAACGGGACGATATGTATAAAACAAAATATTTCACGTTTTTATATTGCATTTGAACATGATTGATGGGGATATGAAAAATTGCACTGCGGCACAAATGCCCTCTGGTATGTTCATGTTTATTTATATGAACTTAAATTGTTGCATGCATATAATAAAATATTTAATTAAATATAATAAAAAAATTATTTTATAAGAAATAAACACTTATTGTTATGTTTCAATTGTGCTCACAAAACAATTTTAACAAAATAAATAAATAATACGTCTATATGTATTTTGAGCGACGAAGTGGTACGAATTCTCCTTTTTGATACTTTCATATATATAAATATATACGAAATTATTCTTTTAAATTTGTACTTATAACATTATTTTTCTTTAATTATTAGTGTTATTATTATGACTGTAATGAGTATAAAAAACTTTGAGTGGCAATGTAACGCAAATGCCCTTTTTTTATTTTTCTATTTATACATAAATCTTTTAAATCTTGAAAATTTTTAAATACATATTCTCATGACTCTTATGTTCATAATTATTTTTTATTTTTTATTCTTACTATTCTAACTAGATTTCCAATTTAATAAAAAAAGTATTTGAATAAAGCAATATTCGACTCAGATTAAACCAAAAATGTAATATTCCATAATATTACAAGAATATAATGTAAAAAAAAATTTTTTTATAGTGATATTTTTTTCAAATTTATTTTTCCAATAATAAGCAAATTTGATAAATTAAAAAATAACACATCTTATTGAATCCCATTGGAATGCAATGGAATTATATATAGATAATATATGATATTGTTAAAAATATGTTCAGATATGCACTTTCATTGAGTCAATATTCGGTTAATTGAGTACAATATATAATAATATTGTTACGTTTTTACCTTTTAAAAACGTTTAAAATATGAGCTCGTAGATTGCAAATATAAAAAATATAAATAAATTTGTGTTAATTTTAATTAAATCCTTTATTAATCACACAACCTTTGTGTGCCACGTTGCACACTTGTTAACAACAACGAATTGCGTATTGTGTACTCCTCTTTTGTTTATGCCCTTTGCGATAAAACACTAACAGTATTACCACAATTGTTCTATCGATCTTTATAACTAGATCTTCAAACCACGATTGCTTTCCTTCACACAGCACCAGTGCTTCACACAAACTCGACTGAACTTTTACTCTGATCTTTCAATGCTTTGCTTGTCCTTTTTATACACGACTAAACAGTCTGATGAAGTTCTCCGTAGGCGACAGTTCAAGTCTCTCGCCTTCCAACGAGCTTTCAGAAGTAAACAACATTTTACATTCATACATGTTTATGCTTGTGTAAGGTAGTGTTACTTTGTCCTCCACGTTTGTTGTTTCCTGTATGTGTTATCCCTTGTACCTTTTTCGTTGTATTGATGTTGTTGTTATTCGTTTACTTGTTATGGTTAATGACAAAACCAAGAAGTAATTTATGTTTGTAGCTTTTTCTTAACATTAAGTATGTACACCGTTTCCACTTCCGTAAAATTGCGCCCACTTAACCTGTTTCCCGAATAGGCTCATTAATCTTTCCATATTTCGCCAGTCGCTCTATGTGACACGCTTCATTTAGCTCCGGGCGTTAGCTGTTCGTATCCTTAACACGACAATCCTTAACCTTGTTTAATTTTTATAAGTCCATCCCAGCTGGTTTGTAACTGTGAGATAAACCTTTATTCCGCGAATGTGGTGTTGAGATAGAACCGAGTTGTCCCTCCATGGAAGCCTTCCGTATCTTGCTGCAGATATCGTACCTGGCTTTCCATCCCTATCGCTTGACCATTTTTATACGTGGCGCCACCAAATTCATGGAATTCATTTAGACTTTTCCTGTTCAGAGTAATGTTATCGCCTCTTGTACGGCCCTAACACGCGAATCCAAGTCACTAGCATTCGTTAACGGTCCCAAAAATAATCTTGCGGGATTAGACGTTGAATCATGGACGCGTGATCGTATGCTATAGAAACCTCGGAATGGTTCTCCCAATCCTTCTGCTGCTCGCTCACTACTTTCACGCAGGTATTCTTTCTAAGTTCGATTAAACCGTTCTAACCATCCTCGACACTGTGGTGGAGCGCGTTGTTCTATGTCTTCTTGATACTACACCTCGCACATTTCCTTGAATATCGTCGACTCGAATTTCTGCCCCTGATCGGAATGTAGCTCCTGATCCGAACCCCTAAGCGGCATACCCAGTTGTTAACCAAAAACATAACCACAGTGTCTCGCCTCTTGTTGGGTAATGCATAACCTTCCGGCCATTTGCTGAAATGAATCCATCCACTACTAAACATATCGGTTCCGCATTACTGCAAGAAAAGAGCCTGCTACGTCCCCATCGCTATCCCTCGTAAAGGTCGCCAGTTATATTGGCACAGCTACCTCGACCCCTTCTTACCACGGGAATCTTAGCTGCAATACACTGGCCACCATTCCGAGATCCAATCCGCCGCCTGCTTAACTGACATGCCAACCCAATAAAAAAACGCATGTTTTAGTCTCTACAAACGCTCTTGTCCACTCCAAATGTCCTTCCGCTTGCTCCATTATGGAATTCCGTAAACTCTTTTATTTTGAGGAAGGCCACCCCTATCAGGTTACCATTTGAGGTCTTGGCCATCAGCGCTTCCCATTGTCGATAAAGCATCCGTTTATCACTTTAAACTCGTCCCAGCTGCGCCCAAGTATGCTTTTGTAAGAGGACGCTTCGCGGAATATCTCGTTTCGGTAGGCCGTTTCCCTCTTCCCCTAGCGCCATTAATTTCGCTAATATTGGTCGCTCTTATGTTGACTTGGCCAGCCTTCTGGCTTCGATTTGCGTTAGCCGGATTCATGATGGATTCCTTCTTCCGGCCTCTACGCAATGTCCACACTCAAAATTGAACATGGTCGGCAGTGAGTAGAGCATCAGCCATCCCATGTTTTATGCCTCTTCGGTGTTCAGTGCTTGAAGTCGAAGTCTGAAGGCGCGTCAATCCAACGTGCTATGCGTCCTTCAGGGCTCTTTGAATTGTAGGGCAGCCATCCCATGCGGAAAGATCAGTCCCTAATAGAAAATGTTTGACCATATACAGGTACTTATGGTAATGTTTATGCATCCAAAGCACTGCAAGTACTCACGTTCGGTCAACAATAGTTCCCGTTCAGCTTCGACAGTGTCCGGCTATAGTTGACCTACACTTTTCGCTACCCCATTATCACTTGGAAAGTACACCACCAATCCCATGAACCGCTAGCATCACTGTCCAAGATGAATTTTTCCTCCCTGGAACTGGATACGCCAAAAACTGGTCAGCACACAATTAGGTTTCTTTTAGTGTCTGGAACGCCTTTTCCTGTGACTCACCCCAATTGATAAACCCTTGATTTCTTGGTGAGCTCAATGCAACTAACCTGCCACACTACAAAGTTATGGTACAAAGCGTCTGTAGTATGTGCATAGTCCCAAAAAACTGCGTAATTCATGAAGGTTCTGGGACGAGGCCAGTCCTTTACTTGCTCCGTATCTTATCCCCATTCCGTGGATATGCCATCTGCGGTAACAGATGCCCCAAATACTTCACCGTTGCTCTGGAAGTAGTGGCACATTTCTTTATGCTTAATTTCAGTCCCGGCCATAGAATCGAATGCAGTAACTTCTTCCAGGTTCTTAAGGTGTTCGTTGAATAGTTCTGCCCCATGAACATTATGTTCATCGAGTAACCAGGCAAGTCTTCAATGTATCCCATTGAGTACTCGTTCCATAAGCCGTTCGAATGTGGCCGGAGCCATTAGCAGAGTCGCAAATGGCATGACTTAAACTGCACAAGCCGCCGTTTGCACTGAATGCAGTTTCTCCCTTGTCCTTTATCTGCAATCTCCACCTGCCAATATCCGCTTTGTAGATTAATGTTGGAGAACCACTTGTTCCCAGCTACGTGTCGAGCGTGTCGTCAAAAATTCTCGGGTAAGCGGGTAACTATCCCTTTTTAGGCAGTCCATTTGCCTCCCTGTAGTCCTAAGCAAGAAGCCTTGTGCTACCATCCCCTTTTTCCTTTTAACCCAAGACTACAGGTGAGCTCCCACGGACCCGATGACGGTTCAAATTACCCGCTCCTCTTCCCCAAATATCCGTGGTACTAACTCCTAGCATTCATTACGCTTCGCCAGTGTAGCTTCTGGGTGC
>QOCX01001591.1:0-31263 GCA_005959815.1 Sarcophaga bullata | reverse complement strand
AATTTAAACGATAATATTGACTCAATCGGTTTAGTTTCCGAAACTATCAGAGAGAAATTCTTTATTAGATAGCAGAAGTGAAACGAATTCTTTTAAACAAACAAGGCAGGCGGGGGAGGAATAAATTAAAGGAAATCATAATTGTAAGTAGAGAGGGAAAGAATTTGTAGAAATCGTTAAAAGCGGAAATTGTTTCGATTAAATACCCTGCATTTGTATATGAATTTTGCTTTCTGAGACATTTTTCTGTTACCAAAACTTAAAGAGAGCAAATGCTGGGAATTATTAGGTGTTGAGTAGGAAAAAAACCCGAGCCTTAAAATGACAATGCCAGGTTTAACATCTGTGGATGTCTTTGTTAAATATGTTCCTGATGCTCTGGAAATCACGTAACGCTATGCTAGACATTGGATGGTAAAACCTAAAAATTTTGAATATTTTGCAAAAACAATTGGGCTCCGGAACATGTCACATTCTGGTCCACGACGTTCTTTACTGATGGCCAGAATACGGAGACATGTACAGAATGAAATTGCCGTATTCTAATGTGTTGGCTTATTAGGCGTAAGGCCACAGCTTAAACCCCAGGTCAGACATTTATAACAAAACGGCGACTTCCTCTCAGCAGATTTCTGGCAAAAACTCTGAGAGCCAAATAAAAATTGCCATGAAAAGTTTCTCAAAGATCTATCATTTGGAGACGACTTTAAACTGTAGGTTCCGCCACTTAACGCACCCAACATAACTGGCGTGAAAAGCTACGTCGTAATCCTTACTGAAGGGTTGTAATGACCAATTATGTATGTATGTATGTATGTACGTAGTACATACAGCTTTGAACATGGACTTATCTTTGCCACACATTTACAATGCAAACTGTATTCGATCAAGCTAGGCATGTTAGATGCAATAGGGAAAAACAAGCTCTTAAAGTAAATTTAAACTTTCTTTATTACAACGAAATTTTTCATTTTATTATCTACGATTTGGCTTTATTTCCTCTTCAGTAATTTCACTGATTTCTTTACGTCTATAATTCAAACAATACGGCCACCCTCCTCCACCTTCTAAAACTATTGAAAAAACAATCTCTATTGAAGTCTTGTGGCTTTGTACATACGTTTGTTTGTTTGTGTGTGTGTGTGTTATGTGTTTTTTTTTTCGGTTATGAAAATATTTCTCAGTTTTCATATTTCCACAACAACAAACAGCAACAATAACAACGAAGTAAAAGGAAATTTTTGAATTATCGTTTATTTATTCCAATGCTCACTCCACAATTGTGACCGGATGATGAGTAAGAAGGAAGGCAGAGAGGAAATGCTTGTGCCGTATCGGTTTATTCATTCATTTGAGTAGGACAGTACAACAGCAAAAGCAAAAGCTAAATAAAAAAAGGAAGAACGAATAAAAAGAGAAAATAAACTGCCAACAGAGGTGGTAGTCGTAGAAGAAGAATATGAAAAATTCGATTCGTTTCGCGTGCCAAATTGTTGTTTAACCGCTCAACCATATCTCTGGTCTGCACGTCTTGCTCGTTGTAAAAGGCTGTACGAAATGGATAAATATCCGCAAACCTTCGTCTTTATGATAGTCATCGCCACCATCATCGTCAACGTCAACGTCACCATTATTGTTACAGTTCGTGTCTGGTTAGCGGGTGTTTCCTGGTTTTGTTTTGCGAATTTCAAACATTTTGTGGATTGCAGCCATATACACTAAGCAGGCTGGCTAAATAATAGTTTATGGCCCATATGTAGTCTACAAGGTTAAGGAAAAAATATCTGCCTTAAGATATGGCAGCCAGAATCGGAAAAAAATGCATAAAAAAGTTAGCCGGAGGGGAAAGGTGGGGAGTCACACATGGATAATAATTTTTAAGCTTTTCTTCTCCTTGTTATTGAAATTAAGCTTAAATTTCTAAGCTGTCTGTTGGAAAATGTCAACGAAAACTCACAGCATTTGCCTTTGATTGCTAACTGCTAAGAAGAACTGTTATTCAAAACCTAACTGTGGTCTTGAACCTATTTTGCTTATCGATCGATGAACTATTTAACCGTGATTAAAGGGTAAGTAATTCTTTGCACGAAAATGGAAGTAAAGAGTAGGGCAAGTGGATACTTTAGCGCTTTGTTGGTTAATTATTATTGTGGTCACTTGGCAAGCGTTACGGGATGATTATGCCACTGTACAAGGATTTGTCAATATTGTAAAAAAAAAACTTGAAAGAATTTGAAGAAACTGAAAGCGTTACATTTGTGGCCAGATCTACTTAACATTACAATGTACAAACTGCCGAAAATATTGCTGCTATTAAAGGAAAGCGTGTTGGATAATCGGAATTTTCCAATTACATGAGTTCTCCGCACTGAGACCTATTGTACGAACCTTTACGGCCTCTAAGGCTTTTAGAATTGACGTTCATCGATATAAAGTTCTATTCACGGAGTAATTAATGCAGGCTTAATATTCACATACACTATAGATGTACTGAGGAAGTGGCTAAAGTTTGTTAAAGTTTGTGTCCCACTTGCAACAGAAGGTTGTGAACTGGGCTGTATGTGGTTTCAACAAGGCGGGGACCCATGAACCTCGAATTGTACTTTATTGCATGAGAAGTTTCCAATTAGAATCGTAATTGGTCACTAAAATCATGCGATTTGACGTGGTTAGACTTTTTTGTAAGACTACGACAAAACATGTATCTACGCCGATAACCTACCAATATTGGAGCATTTGGAAACCTACATTCATCAAGTTATCGAAAAGATAACGAGCAAAATGTGCGATAGATAGACCATGATAGACTTCTGCAACCGATCTATTGAACACGTACAAAATAAACTCTAACGCAGGCTTATGTCTGCCAAGCATGGATTTTCGAAAATGCGTTTCTGAACTACCAAGTCCATGAAGTTTTGGATTTTGTATTCGTTTTTCGTTCTATTAATGACCTACAATCGTCAACTGAAAATACGGGAATCCAGATACACACTCCATATTTTGATTTTAAAATTTTATTTGGTTTCCTTTGCAGCAAAGTTCATCAGTACTTCACGCAATACGTGTGCACAGAAATCGTTGTTTAATTCTGTTACAGTGGGTCAATTGTCTGCTTATTTGAAAAAGATTTATTTGATGAAAGTGAAACAGTTTCAGTTGTGGTAGATGCTGTGTGAGCAGTTAAGTTATGCAGTTACAAATAGGACTTTTAAGCTCTTCCTTTCTAAAACTCCATAGGCTAGTATAGTTCTTTGGTCATTGGTTTGGCTAGTAGTTGAGTATTTTTCTATGTCCCACTGTAATTCGTTATTGACAACAACATATTGTCTGTGACATGGCTCTGAAATGTCATCAAAATTTTGTTTTTTTTTTGTTGGGGTTTTTCCATTTTAAATCTGGTTTTCATTTTCTGGCCTTTATTTTGTTTGTCGCCATTAAAACATCAAAACATTAATGCTGCAACATCAGCAATGACAGCAATAATGAAAGCAAAAAAAAAAAAAAAATAAAACCCAACATTCAATCAACCCCCATCCCTGGTATATATTTTCTCTGTAATATTTCTCCCTCTTTTACAAACACACATACACGCTCTCTTACTCCTTCCCTCAGTTTATGCTGTACTTTGTATATGTTAGTGTGTTTGTGTTGTGCTGTGCTGTGTTATTCTAAAAGAAAATCATTTAACAGTGACATGTGCTGATGACACTGATATGACACTGACGTTGATACGGTTGATTTTTGCTTCTTCTATCACTCTTCTTTGCCAAAACAGAAATAGTGTGTGTGCCTGTATGTGTGTTTGTATGTGTTTATAAACAGGAAAGAGTGAATGTTTTTATAATATTTACAGAGAGAGGAGAGGGTTTGTTAAACCCACTCATATGGTTTAGATGTCACTCTCTTGGCTGGCTATTGTTACTTTTGTTGTTTGTTTTAATAAGAAAGAGTATTAAGCCATGCCATAGTACGGCAGAGAGAGAGACAGTGAGAGGAGGGTAATTGTAACAATTGTTACAGTGTGCACTTGATATGTTGGTAAGTTCATTCATATGTATACATGTGTGTGTGTGTACATTTGTTGTGTGATTTTTTTTTTTTTCGATGTGACATGTTATTATAAGTGGGGTCGTCGTCAATTGTTTACAGCATCAATTCATTCACTCAACCAACCAACTATCCATCTTCCTAGACATGCTGCATCATAATTTTGCTTTTCTGGGTCTGGATTTTGTTGTTATTTCCTGTGATTTTTTTTGTAATCAAGAGGGGTTGTTTGCTTGGCTTCAAAGACTAAGTTATTGATTTTCTTTTTGTTGTTGGTGTTCTTGTTTTGTTATCAATTGAAAATTTGTTTCAAAATTGGAACATTTTTTCATTCCATTTTCTTTCTTTGTTGTAGTTCCATATGTACATTGTTTTTTAAGGGACAGCGGCTGGCATCATTTGTTTTATTTCTCATAAAATTTTATTTTTATTTTTATTTTTTTATTCATTTTGAAAGGTTAAAGGTCACTGTTGTTGTTTTAAATCAATTTCAGATAGAAAAAAGAAGTTTTAAAATCTATAGAAATCATTTGATGTTCGAAGCGAACATTTGATGTTCGAAGCGAACATCAAACATGTTGCATAGTTTGGAAGAACGAACATTATTACACGTTAGAAGTGTGAAAACAAAATTATGAAGGAATTCCCGGACAAATTCTAAAACTGTTCCCTCAAAAGCGTCGTCTAACAGTTCCTTTTACGATATTGTCCTGCCAAATGTTTGGAAAGTGTTAGCGAAGCTCCACTTTGCAGTTTTATGTTCAGAAACCTAAAGAAAGCTTCAATGTTTTTGATCTGAATACCCCGGAGTTTTCTCTGCAATACGAACGAAGGAAAAGTCTTCACAGAAATTTTTAGGCGATTAACTAATATCCTCGAACTTGGTAAAGCATGTTTCCGTCGTATGAGAACATTCAAAGAATAGCAGTTGACCTCAAAAGAAGATAACAGTGTCAGGTACTCCGTTTAAGTATTTTGGGTAACCAAAGTCGTGATACTTACGACGAGAGTAATGCTACAGTCAGTGTTTTCGTATCCAAAGTGTCTAGCCAGTTCAATAGCTGCAAAATTATTATCCGACATGTACATGTGCATAGGAAGCCACATTAAAAGGTTACAAAACTGCAACGAAAGGCGTTGGAGAGCATTGCGACTTATGACAACCATTTTAGATCTAAATATTGCACCCGACAAGGATTTGATTGCCGTTTGGTTGCTTAACTGACAGAAATGCTAGCAGAATTAGTAGAATTTATGCCAATTACCTCGGCCTGAAGTAGTAATCAGAGAGAGTCGTTGTCTGTGCCTTAAACATTTTCTAAACGAAACAAATTCACTGACAGTATTTACAAGAAACTGCTTAGAGTGTTTTCTTGGGAAAACTATGTAACATTGCCATGTTCTTTGTAAGACAAATTATTTGTCAATTTAATAAGGGCCCTCTGGGAGCATGATTTCAACTGCATTCAGCCTGTGTATGGAAATATTTTTTAATTTTTTTGTTTTAATTTCTATAAAATTCCTGAGTAAAGACTAGAAAACAAGACCATCAAGGCGATATGATGACAACAACAACAACTAGTAAGTCATTTATGGTTAAAAAATGTGTTGACAACTAAAGTCAACTTATTACTGCATGTAGTCGTATAGACAACGCAAAAAACACAAAAAAAAAATCAGCAACTACAACTCACTTGTACACTTGAGAGGTGAGGTGAACGTTTACTATGTCTACTACCGACTGAATGACTGACTGACTGCATCCATTACCAAAACATCTACAAGCCATTGCCATCAACGGCAACAGCATTCATCCATCCATCCATCCATCCACATACCTTTTGCCATTAACTTCCTTTTAGGGAAGTTGTTTCAGTTGCTTTTGCGGATTTTTTTTCTTCTGGTGTGCGTGTGTTAGTGCTTTTGTTTTTTTAAAAGGAAATATGGGAAGCAGGACGAGGACGAGGACGAGGACGAGGTGAATAGCGACAAGTACTCAGTGGCAGTCAGTGAACGCGGTTTGAGTTAAAGACTAAAGTGTGTGCACATTTTTATAGAAAGTGAAAAGAAAAATGCTGTGCAACATGAAATTCAATGAGACTTGCAATGGCAAAAAAAAAAACAAAGAAAAAAAATTAAAATTTCAAATTAATTTATAACGCGTAAGTAATTTTTCTTTTTAATTAAAACTGAAACCGAAAACTGCTATTAAAAGTGGCAGGTATGCCACATAATGAAACTGTTTTATTTCCTGCAGGCAATACTTTACCAAAATCGAGGTGGAAACGAAGGCAGGCAATGAACTTTTCAAAGAAACAGGAGTTTAGTTAGTATTTTTTTTTTTTGGTAACATAACCTTATAATTTATCACGTGTTATTATTTCATTTGAGTTTTATTAAATTTTGTATTAAAGTATTATATACTTCGTGACATGTGATAAACCGAATATATCATAAATTGAAATGTTTTTAAAAAATTTCACTTCAAGAGAAAGAAAATGTTGAGTTTTATTAGATTTTGTACAAAAATNNNNTGTACTTCGTGACATGTGATTAAGCAAATATATGTTAAACTGGAATAATTTTAAAAATCACGTTGCAGGAGAAAGAAAATGTTGAATTATATTAAATTCTGTATTAAAATATTATGTACTTCGTGACATGTAATAAGGGAAATATAACTTAAACTGAAATATTTTTAAAAAATTTCATTGCAGGAGAAAGAAAAGGTTTACAGAAGGGGTTTGCTTTAACTGGATTACAACAGAAGTATGCTACTTTGTCAGCGTGAGGGTTGTGAGTTCGATTCCCAACAGAAACTCTTGAAAACGAACATGAAAGTAGAATGAATTTAGTGATCGAACTGAAATCCAGTAACGGAAAGGGAAAAAGCGATTCGAATCAGAGAAGTCTGCATCGATCATGAGATAAACAATTGCGAATAACATATGAATAATGACCAATTAAGTAAGTACGTAAGCAGCAATTGATACTCTCGCCTTCTATGAATTGCTTTATATTAAATTTCTAATTAAAGGCCCTGTAATGAGACTTCACATTAGCATTTTTCCTACCTTTTTTTTGCAGTGAATAATTTTCTTTTCAATACACATACACAATGCATATTTTTGTACTTTCGAATATGGTTGATGGTTTCAAAATTCATTGAAAAACTGTCTGCAATTGCAAATAATTGACATGCCTGCATGCGCGATGCATTGACTATAAGAAAAAAAAAAAAGAATGTGGAAAAAAAATATCGAATAGAATTTCCAGGGAAAAGAATTAGAACATAATCATGATATCATTGTCGATGTCGTTGTCGTTGTTGTTGTCATAAACATCATTATCATCATCGTCTTCAATATTATAGTCGTCGTATACCACAAGCTATTGTCAATTGGCAAAAGCATGAAATGGCAGAAACCGTGCAATACGACAAACTCATTAAAAATTATGCCATTGCCTTAATACAGCAGCAACAGCAGCTGCTGCTGCTACTACTGATGTTGCACTGTACTATTGCTATTGCTATTGCTATTGCTGTAGCAACAATTTAATTCCGCTTAAAGTAACAACTAAAATTGAACTGAAACTGAAATTGTTATTGTTAAACCCACCAAACATTGAAAATAAAATAGAAAACTACCAGAAAAAAAAAAGATCATTTAGACTAAAAATGTTTGCTGGGTTGTAACACCCAATCCTCCTAACGGCTGCCTGCACTAGTTAATGCTATTGATGTTGGCATTTCAGCCATATCGGTAACATTTAGCAGAGGGGAGCCACCTGCTATTGCTGCTGCTGTTCACAATTGAAAATTGTATCGAGTTTAGCTGTCGTCAATAAGTCTGCAACTTACAAGACTCTTTGGCTATGTCTGTGACTGTCTGTGTTCTAAGTTTTACAATCGATAGTCGGAAGAGAGATACTTTTCTTTACTTTTTCTTTATTTCTTTTGTTGTTTTTGTTTTTGTTTTTGTAGTTTCTATAGAATTTTCTCTTCTTCTCGAAAATGAAATTGTTTTGTCGCTTTTACAAGCAGGTGATTCTGACTGTGTTTGTTGCTTTAAAAGGCATCCCTCCGCTGCATTCTGTTGCGTTCTATTTAAACTGCATTATTATTATGAATTATTAATGATTTCAAATGAAATCTTTTTATTATGAATTTATGCAAAATATGTTACAATTCAATTGTCATAAGAATATTGTTAAAAAGAATAAACTCTTTGCAGCACATATACACACACACACAATTTAAAGAGAAAATATTATAAAAATTCATTAGAATTGAAGAAATATTTCTCTATTAGCACAAGGAATTTTATTATAAATCTTGCATATACGAGATGTTCTAAGTTAAAGTATAATTTTTAAAAGATTTTTTTTAGTTAGTTTTGACCTAAGGAACCCCAGGCTCTGATATCTAAACTTGATATGTGGTTTCAGGCTTGAATTCCCAGTGGAGAAGTCTAGTTTCCATAGGGGATTCTATGGAGGCCTATGCAAACAGTTTCAAAATTAAAAATAAGCTAGGCTGTGGCATTTTCTTCGAGAGTCCTTACTAGTTAGACTTTAATTTTCAGTTCATAACTGCTTGGCTTCTGCTGTAATATATAATGATTGACTTTCACTGGCTTTTTGGATCAAACTCACACATTTTCTTAGCTGAGAACTTGTTAAGGCTGGCACACTTCTACCGAAGGCCATTCCATACGACAAAAAAAAAAAAAAAAAAAAGAAAGACAATGAAGATATTACTTGATCGAATTTCGGCTGCAAATATTATTTGATGGCCCAAAAACTACGTGTATTAAGACAAAATTCGTATTTGCAAAGCTGACCTGATGAATATCAAAAATTTTTGCAAAACACTCACTCTTCTTGAGTAGAGTTTGCAAGCGAGAGATAGTCGCACTTTACACTATCCATCAGGCAAAGTTATTTATTTTCCGCTAACAAACCATCGTATGACAAAGAATATTGTCTTGATTGGGTTGGTAGGTAGGTCGGCATGCTAGCTTTGATTACCTATGCTTTCTTGACCACACATAGAGGCCACTTGCACTGCGCTAAGTGCAGTCCCTGTACTGACCGAATTCCATCTTATTAAGGAAGAAGTTAGTCAGCACAAGAGCTGCACTCTTAATTGGATAGGAAACGTACATAAACGTACATCTTTATTACGAAATCTATTAATTTGCTTTACTTAATTGGCCATTACAACCCTTCAGCCAGGATTACAAAATAGCTTGTTACACCTTTCATGTTGTGTGTGTTAATTTTACTCCTAAGTTTCGGGACCTATAGTTTGAAGTCGGCCCAGACAGATCGATCTCTTCAGAAACTTTTCATGGCAATTGTATGTTACTCTCAGAACTTTTGTCAGCAGACTGCTGTGACTGCTTTTTCATATTTCGTTTTGATCGAAATGTCTGTCTTAAACACTATTAAGCCCAAAATAATTCTCAACAAGTTTACAATTACGTTTAAGCCATTTAAAGATGAAATTGAATGTAAATTTACTTGAAATTTAAATCGATTTTTATTACTAATCATCTGTAGTTATAAAAATTAATTAATTTAATTAATTAAAATTAATTGTTTACTTACTGCAATTTTTTTCAATTTATTTGTCCAAATTATTTACCTAAAATGATACAAAATGAAAAACAAAATCAGTTTAAAAATTTTTAAAATTAAAATTTTTTAATTAAAATTTTTTTTTTTATAAAGTTTTATTGGCTAATAGAAGTCTATGTACAGTACAGAGCTTGTGAAAGAATATGAAATTATTTATTATTGTGTTAAAAAAGCGTTCTGAAATATTGAATAAATACAAACTCTTGAAATATAATTTAAGACATGATGTCTGCGATTGTAGGCCTATATACGGTGTGCGTCAAAAGAAACTGTGTAGAGTGACTGGAAAAGTTTAAAAATATTTTGAAAATTTTTATATTTTTTTTTATTTCAATTTTAAAAACTTTCAATGAAACAATTTCAAAATAAAAATAACGGTAATTTATTAATGTATACATATTTTATTTTTAATGTACAGTTTCTTTTAAGGCTTACTGTATTTAAATTTAATTTTTCATTATGAATTTATTTAAATATTTTGCTGACTGATAGAAGTTTAAAATAACTTAACAGTATTTAAATTAATACGAAATTAATTAATTAATCATTTAAAATCATTTAAAATTATGTTTGTTTTTATTTTAAAATTCCTTTAATTGCAATAATTACCATAAAATATTTCAAATTCCTTAAAGAATCTGCATATACACACACACAGCTGTACTGCTTAATAATGGCTGCCATAATACAGTTTATTTAGTATTATGAGTGTGAAAGCTACCATTGTTTACATGCGTAATTGTATTGGTGATTATGTTTATGTCGAGTACAATTTAATTCGTTTCATTCGTTGTTTTTTTTTTGTTTTTTTTTTTGACTCAGAGAGTAGAGCATGCATTTCAATAACAGAGAGCACACCAACAACACTACATGTATACAATATAAACATAACAATTTTCAATTAAAATAAAAACAACAAATAACATTGCCGGGCTTATTTGTTATCATAATAATTTTGTATATAAATATATATATGTACACCTACACATACAGACATACACATACACGCATATGTAAATGTAATTAAAGGTAAACAATGCATTTGCATGATATACGCACTGTATGTCTGGCTGTGTTTGTATGTGTTATTGAAGTAATTAAATATTTAGAAAGAAATAACAAAAAAAGAACACAAGAAAAGAGAAAAATGAAAAGGTGAAGAACATGGCATGGCAGGGCTGATGCAGTGAATATAATAAAAACATTATGCCGAGTAATATAAACAAATGTATACGAACATAAGTGCTGGTATCATTACAAAAAAAAAATTAAAAAAATAAAAAAAAAACACTGCGTTCGGCAGTTAACAATATAGGCAGCCAGTCATTAGCATCATTGATGCTTGAATAATCAACAATAGGAACAACAACAACAACAACAACAATGACAGCGACAATATCATAATCATTAACAACCTCGTTGTCATAGTTTCACAATGAAAAAAAAATGAAGGCAATTGTATGTGTCCAACACACACACGTTGATTTTATGGTTCTCCTTCTTTCTTTCTCTCGCTCTCTCTCTCTCTCTCTCTCTCTATGCAGTTACACAGTTAGGCTTATTACAGAGTCATTTTTATTTTGTTTGTTTACATTTTACAAATCACAACGTACCGTTTATTTTGAGAGAGTTGAGTGTGTTAGTTAGCAAATGGTTGACTGATTTTAAACGGTGTTTTCTTGTTGTTGTTTCTTTCCTTTTAATTTGAAAATTTAAATTTCATGTTGATTTTCATCGGCTATTTGCTTTCTTAGTGTTTTTAAAAACAAATTTCTTCAATTCCTGTTGTGGTAAATGTTGTTTTAAACACTTTCTTTAATAGAAATGAATACAAACATCAATACATACATACATCCATAGGTATAATACATTAATTTTTCTTCTTTTTTTTTTTAATAGATTTCTTGTTCATGGTTTAAATAGTTAAAAAGGAAAGAAGAAAAGAATTCCAATATTTGTGTACTGGCGCCACAAAATGCAGCCGTGGATTGTGTTCAAATTGAAGTTAAATAGGCAAACAAAAAAGAATAAAAAAAGTTTGTTTTATAAATAATATTTAAAGTGAAAAAATAGTATTTAAAACATAAAAAAAAACAGAAAAAGGAAATACAAAAAAAAAAAAAAAACTTCCAAGAAAAAATATAAAAATCTTTGAAAAGATGTTTTGTGTTTTACAGAGGAACTATGAATAAATAATACAAATAAGGACGTAGGCTTCAAACCCCAGTCCATACATATTAAACGAAATATGAAATTTTTCTTCGGAGACTCTTCCTTTTAGTAGTCTTATGGCAAAACCTTCAAGTGGAAAATAACATTGCCGCGAGAACTTTTGACAAAGAAAAAGTTTTTCTGTAACAGAACATGGCATGGCGCGCAGGTTCAGTTTGCATGGCAAATACTCAGAAATTAGGCTACCAATTGCTCCCTCATGTGTCATATACTCTGTCTTTAGTATCGAGGCGTAGTAGTAGGCGTAGTCTGAAGTTAATAAAAATTGCCATGAAAGGTTTCACAAAAATCTGCAGTTCGGAGGTGATTTTAAACGTCACTCATGGATTAATTTAGCACACACAACATGGATTAAATTAACACACACTACATGAATGATAATCTTGACTAAAGGATGACCAATTTAATGAGATCAAGTTAAGACCCCTGCCCGCATAGGTGGGTTATTTTAGGAGACGGGCAAGAGACTCAACTACCACAGCTGGTCACTACTATGTACATACAATACATGTTTACAGGGGCAACGACAAATGGCAAAACTTTCCTCCTGGGATCTGTTATAGCAGACTAACCACCTTCTTAGCTGAAAAAAATTTAACTTGTAGCAACCCTGTTCATAATATCTGAAATAGCCTAGATAGCCTACCATTATACCATCATCAAGGCTTTAACAGGCCCATCTTTAATCTCTAAAAGCAATGTCCAACAATGATAAACGCAAACGCTTTGCAAAGCCTTGTTTCTTAAAAAATTTTCTTACAAAAATTTTCTCTTGTTTAAGGGCCTATTTATTTGCCATAAGTTTCGTGACCTTTTGTTGATTTCCTTTCCTTTGCTTGTCTTCTATCAATTGTGCTGCATAGTTTTATGAAATGTTTCGTTTTTATTTCATGGCAAAAGGGTTACTCTCTTGTTATAGTTGTGCCAACTTTAAAAGACGACCAGCCGTACTTGGCTAATGGTCATCATCATCATCGGCATTGTTTTTTTATGTTCTTTTGCTATGCATGTATGAATGGCCATGTATGAAAATTTATTTAAAAACCTTAAGGGATGCTTACTGCTGGCTGCTTGCGCTATTGCCATTAAAAAAAATAAAAAATAAACTGCTGCAGTTGGGTAAGCATGACTGGCAACACCCACATGGTGCAGTACGTGATAAACTCTGTGTCATATTTTTGTGATTTTTCTTCTTCTTTTTTTATTTTTTATTTTTTTTTTTTTGCGTCCTCTGCTGCATAAATAAAATATACGAGAAATGTTGCCTTACTTGCTACTACAAAAAGTCAACAAAGCACTTTTTCCTCAGCAATTTTTTGTTTTTGGAATTTAAAAAAGGTTTTTAAAGTTAAAAGTTTAAAGTTGTTTTTGGGTGAAAATCAATAAGATCAAGGCTTCCAACACTAACTTACTTAATCTTCCTTTATTTACATGAAATCATATGGCGCTTAAAATAACACGGCCATTAAAATTATGATCATTTTAATCATTTTTTCACTCATTCATTCGTTTATTTCATTCATGTTCAGTAACAGCATGGACTTCATTAATTATTATGTGGCCTCCTCATTAACAATGGTGTTGTATTTATTGGTCTTGAAAAGAAAATAAATTTTCATGCAATCATAATCATAAAACAGAACCATGTATCCGCGCGACTTGAAACAACTGCACAAACAAAGAAAATATCTTTTTAATAAAAAAAAAAAATTTATACAAATACAGTGTGCCACAAAAGTATTCACACGTGAAAAATGTCCTATTTCCTTTACTTCCGTAAACAATTGATTTAATTTCTGTTAATTCTGTTCTTTTTTTGATTTCAAATATTTCGAACAGCTTTGGTGCTTTAATTTTTTGCCGCACTGTATAGGCAGATTTTCTTTTATTGTTGTTAACATATGGTTCATATCATGCCTGATGAAATTGCGTTTGCATTGACTGTAATTTAAGGTTTTTTCTTTCTTCTTAAATTATTCAGTTGATGCCGTACAACCACTATAGGCAGTGCACTCTAAATATGTTTGAGAGCAGAGTTTCAAAAGAATGCATTCAAATTAGTTGCATAAAAAGTTTAGAAGGCTGCCTCGGGTCAATGAGAGCGTGCCTAACGGCGGCTTTATATACACCGAAGGCTTCAACTCTACTTTACGACTATGCGCTGAGAATGGTTGCATGTTCGGCTGCATGCTAAGCCATCCCTGTATGCATCGTAGGCTATGGGCATCTAAAAATCGAAATTCAGTTTTGGTGTGAATTATGAATTCTTTTTTAACAGCAGCTTTAACACTAAATTAAGTCACTGCCATGTTATTCTGTTAGATGATTGCTTCAAAGCAGTTGTAATCTTACTTGGCATACCTAGGACTTCAAAATGGCCACTGCTGGCATGCCGGAATTCAATCGAAACTTATCGATTCCATTGAAAAAATCCAAATAAAAAAGTCCTTTGTCAAGGCATTCCTTTACATGTCTGTTGTTTAAGGTCTCTTTAAATGCTTTTACTGCCGGACTGTTGATAATCCAGCTATTGTTACAGTTGTTGTCGCTGATGTTGTTGCTGTTGTTTTATATGATAATGTGGCACTTTGGTTAATCTTTACTTGCAACAATACCAGACCCAATAAACACAATTACATTATGGCAGCAGATAGGAAATCTTTCTTAATGCATTTCTTTGCCACATGCGTTACAACAACGTTTGGTCATGTCGCTGTCAGTCCTTAACAATTAAAATAGGGACTTGAAGTGATTGAAAGTGGAGAGTTGAGAGATAGGCAAAATGAAAATAATGAAACGGTTAAGTTGGTTTCTTTTAGACCCACTCGATATACCATAGATCGTAGTCAAATATGTAGTATGTTGGCTTAACAGACTTGATTCCAAGTTAAAATCTCAGCTTTTGAAAGTTAAAAATAAAAGAATTTCTTCCGGCGACCTGTAACAGATGCGTTCCGTGCCTCTTTATGGCGCTATTATGCACTGATGCAGCAGCCTTGAGAGTATTCGAGGGAAAAGTCCCACGTAAGATCTTCGGCCGAGTGCGAGTTGGCAATGATTTCCGCATTCGATCCAACAGCATGACGTATGAGCTCCTCACCGGCATAGACGTTGTGTAGCGTATTAACATACAGCGGTCGGCTTGGAGGAGGATGCTCCGGTGAGAAGTGTATTTGATGCGGGGATCTTGTTTGCGTTGGAAGGCCCAGATCGAGGAAACCCTGTCATCGATTGCTATGACCAAACCGGCCTTAGGCTCGCAAAGAAACAGAGGCTTCTAGAATGATATGTTAAGGCAGGCTGAAATCCGTTAATCGGGTTGTTAGTGGCCATTTAAGTAAGTAAGTAAGTCCTTTGTTATTAATTTCGAGATTCAACGCAACGCATGGTTAATGAGAAGCTATGCTGTAATCCTCACTAAGCCCATGTAGTGGCCAATAAAGTATGTGGAAAGCCTAAAGCGTGTTTGTCTTTGTGTTTGGAAAATCTTTAAAATAAAAAACAGAAACTAAAAGCAACATAAAGAAGAGAGAGCTGCTAAAGCCGATCAGATATACGTTTAACGACATTAAAATTGTTATTCTTAAGCCCTCTAAACTCATGTATGATGATCTGATATCCTCAGATTTTCAATTTCATTACTTTATTTCGATTTTTTCCGCATTTTCCATTTACTTTCAATCATAATCTTTAAGTTTCTTCTTGCCTCTCTTTCTCTTTCTTTCTCTCTCTCTCTCTCTCTCTCTCTCTCTCTCTCTCTCTCTGTCAACATAACAAGGGGAAATGAAGTTATTAATTTGCAATTATTTTCTTATGAATTTCTGTGTTTAAAATCTATTTAAAAAATATTTTTTAATTACTATTCCCCTAAGCCCCTCTATGGCTTCCACTCTTTCTCTCTCTATCGCTCTCTCTCTCTCTCTGTGAGATTGCTTAGGGGATAAGTAATCTTTTAAAATTCCTTTTGATAACATTTACGAAATTGCAATTTAATATTCTGACAACTGCTGCTACTGCTGCTGCTGCTGTTGCTGCTAGTATTGCGTAAAAATTACTTTAAAATCAAGCGAATGAAAAACTGAAAATTGCTGATGCTGATGTTGAAAGTTGAGTTTCAGTTGAGAGTGTCTTGTAATCAAATAAAAGTTAATGGAAAAACTTTAAATGAGATTTTTCTTGTTGTTGTTGTTGTTGTTGTTGTTGGTTTCCTTATTCCTTTTTTCTTCTTTTCTTTTACAGCAATTGCAATTACAACAACAACAATCAAGAAAAACGCTTATTTTCCTTCAAAAAAACATTTTTCGTTATTCTACTCAGATTTTCCATTCGCGCTTATAAAACGTGTTGATTAGTTTTTTTTTTCTTTCGATTTTCTTTTTAGCATTTTTATCCTTTTATGCCATTAAACTTTCGTTGCTTGGTTTTCTAAATATTTGCGTTGCAACTAAAATGTGCAGGAAAATCCTTAAACTTAACGGCTTACAATTGCTAAACCAACACTTGAAGAATTTTCCTTCAACTTCCCGTTCTCTTCGTATCCGCTTTCAACGTTTGTTTTGTAGGATTATTTTTTTTTTTTACTTTTGCCTCAAGAGTACAAATGAAATGCTTCTACTTCACTAACTTCAAATAGAAATTTCAAGCCTAAAAATAGATTTTAATTAACGTATCTTTATTTGTCATTCAATTGTTATTGTTTTTAATTTTAAAGCACTACAATATTGTTATTAAATTTTCTATAATATAAGCTGCTAATTTTGATATTCTTGCATTCGTAATTATTTAAAACATAAATAAGTTTAAACGCCTAAAAGCAGGCTTTACAATTAATTGCAAGTAATCATTAAAATTTATGTTAATGTGTGGCTTGAATTCATATCGGAAGCTTCCTAAAATATCTCAAATAAATCTCTTATAACCGTAATTTTCATAATTTGTTCAAAAAGTTTAACATTTTTAAGCGCCTAAAAGTAGGCTTAATAACTGAAATTAGAAAAATCTGTACTTGAAGTTGCCCCTGTCTAGTGCATACTGTGTTGGCTTCTTAGACGTAAGGCCACGGTTCAAACCCCAGCCCAGGTAGCTTGAACAAATCGAAATTTGAAAAAAAAAAATTGCATCGGGCACTTCCCCTCAGTAGATTACTGGAAAAGTTTTTTTTTTTGAAGTAAATTGAAGTATGTTTGAAGTAAAAAGTAATTGATATGAAATTGCTATGAACCTGTTGTTCGAAGTGTACTCTAAACAGTAGATCCCATCACTTGTAAATAAAATTTATACACGCAACATATGTGGTGTGACAAGCTATGTTGTAATCCTGACTGAAAGAATGTAATGACCAATTAAGTAAGGAAATCGCTGGCATTACATTACATCTTTACCGCACACAGGTTCATACACTTTGTTCGTTCAACGGGATGCACCCATGTGGACCAGAAATAGTGTTTTAATGGGCGACTTTGCAAAATAATTCGTCAATGTTTCGCAGATTATCAAGTATTTAGGATGACACTCTCATACTTCTGCTTTACAGTCATCATTAGCCGAAACATTGAAATGTTTTACAGCATATTCTAGCTCTATCTCTCTCTCTCTCTCTCTCTCTCTTTCGCTCTCTTTCTTTCAAAAACCAGTCCAATTAGCATGTAATTAATTGCAAGGGCGTTAAATTACTCAAGCCTGTTAAAAGGAATTTTTCCAATCCGTTTAAGTTCGTCGTCATTTACAAACGCCATAAATTCTATCATAAATTGAAGGCAATTCAACATTTTTTTCTTCTCTAAAGTTGCTTCTGTCTTTGTCCTGTTGGTCCTGTTTTTTTTTTCTTTTCTTTCATTTCCTGTTTTTAGAGATTATTTTGAGAAAATCTTGTGTTATGCTGGTTTTTACTGCTGTTACTGTCACTATTTTCTTTATATTTACTAAGATTCGAAGAAAAAAAGAAACACTATTCTAAGGGGAAGGATGACCAATGTAATACATGGAAGTGTCTTAACTAGCAAAAGGACATTCACCGTGGTGTACAACAAGAAAGATGGTCTGTAAACTGCACTTTTGATTCAAAGCAAACAGGCAAAGAAACAACAAAACAAAACACCAAAAAACATTTGGTTTACCGTGTCCTTGTATTACTTTAAATTTACAGTTTCCATAACTGCTTTACCAAAACTGCTTTCCTAAAAGTTTTCTCAATGGCATACATTCCCTTTGCAAAATTTAAATAATTTCCGAAATTCCTGTAATTCCTGTGCCTGTTACTTTAACTATGGCAGCTAATAACAACAAGAAAAACAATTCTAACTGTTCTTTGCTATAACAGTAGCCAAAAACAACAATTTAATACTGCGTGTATATGTTTTTTTTGTGTGTTTGAGTCAATATGAAAGAGAGAGAGAGAACTAATAGGAGAGTAGTAAAGTACACTGTTTAAGTATTTAAGGCATATAAAACGAAAGTAACATGCACACATACATACACACACATACACACTAAACGACATGTATAAAGAGAAATATTTGAAGCAGCAGCCTTTTAAATGCTTAAGGCAATTTTCGTCTATGCATGTTTGGTTGTGGGTGTGCAAGTGAAGCTTAAGTAATGCCAATGCTACACTACAAGACAAAACTATACAAGAAAACTTTTTTTCTTTCGCACTCTCTCTCTCTCTCTTCCTTTATGACTGTTTTGCCTAGAATGATGTGTTAGACAGGCTATAGACTTTAACAATGTCATCGTCATCATCATTATTTATATTAAAAGAGAGAGAGAGACAAAAACAACAACAACAAAAGAAGCAACAAAAAGAAAATAAGAGAAAATAATCTTCTTTTCAAAACATAAAAAGTGACTTAAAAACGAAAGATAAATAAAGATTTCTCATAATAAAACTAATACCAGCACATGTCACTACTCACACATGCTTACATATGCCAGGATATTTAGTTACTTATAACATTAATAAAATGACAGATTAAATAAGTATGTTGCTGGTGTGTTTGTGTTTGTGTATGTGCCATTCATATATTTTCAAATCAAATAAGTTAAGTTAAGTTTGTAGCAAAAATAAGATCGAAAAGTAGCTGCCCTAGTAGGGGCTAAGGGGGAGGGGGTGGTTCTATAAATCAAGCATTTGCGTTAAACTTTCTTAACTTGTCTTAAACGATTTTCGTCCAAATTGAGTTGTTTTTTCGTTTGCTTGATTTTGTTTTAGAGTATTTGTGGTCTTTTAATGAATGATGTGAGAACTTTTAGGGAACTTTGCTAAATTAATAAGAGCAAGATAGAGAGAGAAAGAAAAGTGTGAATGGAAAAGTAAATAGACATCAGCGATACAAGAAAATGGCGTAAATATTAGCGAAAGTTTTATTCAATTTTAAATAATTACCGTTATTTTTACAGATTATCTGCTTTGTTTTTCCGTAAACTAGGATGACCTCGCCGTAGTCTAGTGGATATTAAACGTGAGGCCATGATTGAAATCCGAGGTCAGACAACTCCAATAAAATGAAAGTTTGAAAAGAAATATTTCGTCTGCCACTTTCTCTCAGCAGATTTCTGGCAACTACTCTGAGAGTAAATAAAATTGCCATGAAAAGCTTCTTAAAAAATCTGTCGTTCGGAGTCGACTTTAAATTGTAGGTCGCGCCACTCATGTATAAAATGAACACACACAACATAAGTGGTGTGAGAAGATAGGTCGTAAACCTGACTGACCAATTATATAAGAGTTACCATTTCAATTTCTCTAAGCATTCTTCGACATTCATGTACAAGAAAGGACATGGAAACTATGTTCATTAGGGATTTAGTCGTAGTCTAGCTGTCCGAGTAAATCAAGAGATTTTCAGGAAAAATCTATGCACTCAACAAGTATTGCGGCGCTTTTAAAATTTGCCATGACATCTGCTAGTTACTCGGCCTCGATCGTAATGTCATCTCGATCACAGTGTGGCCGTGCTTAAAAATCATTGCGTTATGGAAAGAAATGCAGAAAGAATGCAGCTTCCATCTAACATCTCATGCCATTGGTTCATATCCACTAAGGAAGAGGAGCCTGCTATCCATTTTCTTTGTCAATGGCACTTTCTTGCGAGATTATTTGGCTCTTCAATCCTGGTCAGCTTGACGGAGCTATCATCAATTTATGTTAAGAATTTAGCTTCTCGTTTATCAAACTTGAGGACTGGTTTTCCAGTGTAGGGTATTCATGCTTTCAATGGGCAGCCCTTGGGTTGACCAACTGCTTCCCTAGTTTGATGGAACTCGGTCAGTATAACAGCTGTGTTTAACTGTGGCCTCTCAACGGGCCGCTAGGCGTGTCACAAGTGAGCTTTTAGTAACAAAGCTATCACTCTAGCCTATCTACCTTTGCTTGGCAAACGTTACAGTAGCCAAGCGGTCTGTAAGAAAGTTTAATACGACAACCGTTAATAAATATACCATAGCGCACCCTGCCATTTATTTAAGTGTACAAACAAACATATTTTTTTTGGACGGCAAAATAGTACTTTTTATAACATTTTTCTTTCTAAAAAGTACCTTTTTATGGCCCATAATTTTTTTTTTAGTAATCAATGTACAGTGAAAGCCAAAAGAAACGGTACACTATATGTAAAATTCTAACAATCAAAAAAACTTAACTTTTACCACTTAAGGAGAGTGGCCGAAAAAATTTTGACAATATTTCGAAAAAAATTTTTGTTTTTGGAATTTTTTTTTTTTTTTTTTGTTTCAATTTCAAAAACTGTTAATGAAACATGTTTTAAAATAAAAATAATGCACAATTTATTAATGTATACATATACATATTTTTTTTTCAATGTACAGTTTCTTTTGATGCTCACTGTAAGTACTTACAGTGAGTATTTTTATCACATGCTATTGGTTTTTGAATTTTTTTTTTTCTTTGCAATAAGGGTAAGGGTCTTAAAACGTCATAAAATAACGAATTGCGGTTATGCTTTCGAATACGGTTGTCCGGGTTTTAATAACCTTAAAAAGGAATCCCTTAAATTAACAACTTGTCACATGTTAAACAACTTTCGACTTTAGTTTGATTAAAAAAAAAAAAAAAAAAAAAAACATACAAACGCACATATATATGTATGTGTATGATATAAATAAAATCTATTTCTATTTATATAATACAGCAGAGCACAATTCATTTTTTTGTTTTATTTTTATGGATATTTTTGGTTAAAAAAAAAAATTTTTTTTTTTTTGGTATTTTTGTTGAAAAAAATAATTTTTTTTATGGCATTTTGGTGTTTTTGGGCTAAATAAACAGATTTCCGGGGGATTTATTTTATAACATATTGATGTCAATGTCAAATATATTTTTATTTCTCTTACATTGTGTTTTTCTATTGAATTTGTTTCGATACCATGGCACCTTTTCGCTCCTCTTAGCTTAGAGAATTTGGAAACAAAGGCCGGCTGGCGGCAGCGGTGGCGATGTTGCAGCCGGTATGTGTGTCTATGGCTAAGTGTTAAATAAATATAAAAAGGGGGGTGGGGGAGGACTAAAAAGCTGTTGAAATAATATTTAGAAATAAAATATGAAAAAAAACAACAACAATAACAAAAGAAAAGAAAAATTTTTTTCGAACACTTGAAATGTGTGGCCAAGTTGTAGGCAAACAAGAAAAGCGATATTTAAACAATAACAACAGGTGAGAGGCATAACACCCTCTAGGGTAAAGAAAACTCTTTACAAACAATGAATAAGGGGTGGGGCTATTTGAGAAAATTTCAATTTATTGTTTCACAATGATTTTTTTTTAATTGTTTTCAACATAACAAAACATTTCATTGCCACACTCCCTCACATATTTCCATGGCAATTAGGGACAAATTTTGGAAAAAAAAAAATTTTTTTTTTCATCCTCTTTCCTTCATTTGAATATTTTTGATTTCGTATGAAACATTTCCTTTGTTTTTTTTTATCAGACAATAAACAGATTATTTTGACATGCCATAATTGCCTACAAAATCGAAACATCAAAATATTGAAATAACACTCTGTTTTAGCATTGGAATACAGGGTGCATGACCAAAAACATGTTTGCTTTTCTTGATCGTGTTTTCGAAGCTGTCATACATACATACATGCATACATACATACATACATACATACATACATACATACATACATACATACACACATACATACATAACTGGTTACTACAACCCGTTCGTCGGGATTACAACCTAGCTTCTCACACCACTCATGTTAAGTGTGTTAAATTTTATATATGAGTGACGAGACCTACAATGTCAAGTCGACTCCGAACGCCAGATTTGTTTGAGAAACTTTTTATGGCAAAAATTTTTTTTTGCATTCGCAGAGTTTTTACAAGAAATTTGATGAGAAGAAGTCGTCGAAGAAATATTTTTTTTTTCGTTCTGATGTCTGACCTGGAGTTTGAAACGGGACCTTACGTCTAATAAGTCAACACACTACCTACTAGACTACGGCAATTCGAAAATGTCATGCTGTAGTCAAATAGTTTGGTTTCATTATTGGTTTGGGCTATTAATTGCAACAGAAGTCGCCGTAGTCTAGTAGGTAGTGGAAAAAAAATATTTCTTCGCGACTTCCTCTCAGCAGATTTCTGCCAAAAAACTCTGAGAGTAAATAAAGAAGCTAGGCCGTAATCCTGACTGAAGGGTTGTAATGGCCAATTATGTATGTATGTATGTATTAATTGCAACTCGCATTCAACTACTGCTCTACATACATGCATAATTGGTCCTTCATTCAGTATTATGGACCTAGTTTCTAACACCACTCCAACCACTGGTCTAAGGCTTGTCAACAATACCACCGATCATGTACGAAATACGCAAAGTGGTGCTTGTTGTTGTGCCTTTCACAGCGACCTACTTAAAATGCATTTCCATGATGTTTATATATGCCTGGCTTTCCTTGATTACTTAATTGATCATTACAACACTTTAGCCAAGATTACAACTTAACTTCTCACACCACTCATGTTAAGGTGTACTAATTTTATCCATAAGTTCTGGAACCTACAAACGACAGATTTTTTGAGAAACTTTTCATGGCAAATTTTCTTTACTCTCAGAGTTTTTGCTAGAAAACTGGATTTTTTTTTGTTCGAGATGTCTAAGCCAGGTTTCGAACCATAGCCTCTTAACTAATAAACCAATACATTACGTATTGGTCTACGGCTTCATCAAGAAAGAATATCTTTTAAAAAGAAAAAAAAGTACAACAACAGTTTCTTACATTCCCTATTGTTTTGCTTTAACCGCCTCTGTACCCTGTATATTGACAGAGTATCTATGCTGTTGGATTAAAATGACATGTTCATGTTCATTCATACAACACATACAAATACAATGTTTCACACTATTACAGAAATAAGTCACACGGAAAGAAAAAATGAGGAAAAAAAAAAACAAAGTTTAAGCATGTAAACAATAACAAACAAAAAGTGAGAAAAAGTTAATACATTTACCATCATCACACATACATGCATACATATATAGTTACATATACATAGAAATATTAATCACTAAACACGCATACACTTGCATACGATACGATGTGATGTTCAAAAATTCTCTAGAAAAATCTGAAACAATCAGAGCATAAAACATAAAACATCTCACACCCGCTACTGTAATTTGGGGATCTTTTTTTTTGTTGTTGTTTGTATCATTTGGATGGATGGATTATATGTTAAGGGGTGTGTACATGAGAGAAAATTGTAATCCCCTACAGCCTACAGCATGGTTGTAATATTTAGTTGAACAAAATCAGTTGTATTGCTCGCAGTTCTTGAACAAATTCGTTCGTTGTTAGTAATTTTCAATCAAATGTGGGTCGTTTATTAGGGTGCGTAGTTAGTAGAGGCATTTTTTTAGGGATGAAATATAAAATACGCATATACTATTTTAAAATAAATCCTCGATATTATTTGATTGCAGCCCTTGCGCTTGGCCAGTACATGGATTACATTCACCTGTGGCATTACAACGGGCCACTATGCCTGCTCAAGTTAGCTTTTGGTATCAAAGCTACCATTCCACTCCACACCTAACCTAACCTAACCTAAACTGATCGATGTAGTTTTGCTCCCCGATCTTGGTTAATCGACTTTCTACCTAAAATTTTTCATGTACGTGAAGATAAATTCGAATTTTAAAATCCAAGACGCAATCCATAAATTTTAGCAGCGCCACATTTTTCGTTAACAGAAAAAATTTTGACCTTAACAGAGCACTGTTATCGGTATCCAACTGAATAAGCCCACTCGTTTAGATGCTAATTTTAGGATAAATACTAGGTCTATGGGCACCATATCATATTCAAAGGAAAGTTCCAAGGCCTCTTAACATAATCAGGAATATAGTCACATATAAAGTGTTAAGATATTGAGAAAATTGGCTTTGAAAATATCAATTTTTGTTTGAAATTCTCTAGTAGATCAGTGGCCATTTTGGGACATATTAGAAATGGTATACCATACAGACTATATGCAAATGGTAGTTCAGAGGGTAATCTTTTGAACCGTGGTAGTGGAATAGATAGAATAATTTTGTCCTCCATCTCCACCAACCAGTCTTTACATTTCAACACTTTTGTTCACAAATAATAATGATCATAATGAGAATAAAATTTCATGTCAATAGCTTGCAATAATTGCAAAGTAGAAGACTAATTTACATATTACCACTGTTAACCAGTTAACAGTGCTCTGTTAATAGCAAAATTTTGCTGTGTTAAAAACAAAAAGTGGCGTTGCTAAAAGTATGGGTTTGTGTCTTTGGTTTTTAAATAAAATTTTATATTCACAGGCATACATTTTTAGAGGTTTTGAACAAAAAAAGAAAGAGTGTCTAACCGAAACGATTTATGCCTAATCCAGACTTTGCAGCTGTTGACATTCAAGTTCATTAATTTTGTCTTGGAAGCATTGTAGACCAGAGAAACTAAAGAATCTAGAGGATCAAGAGATCGTAATGCAATTGTTAAGCTCACCTTTTTCCCTAAACAAGATTCTAAAGGCTGAATAGATGGCGGAGTGACAGTTTGCAAACATCTTGTAGAGAATCACTATACGAAAGTCGATTTGTTCTATATTTACTGGCGATGATAGGAGGGCTATTATAAATCTAAAATGCCATGGATTAATGCTGTACTGAAAGAAGTGTTGGTACTCTGTTTAACAGGCACAATGGCCAGCGAAAAATGTCTTTCTCTTCAGAGAATAAATTTGTTAAAAAAAAATTCTCATTTCAAAGCAATTTTTGGTGGGGATAAGGCTTATCAATGAATAGCTCGGTCTTCAGTATCTTAAAATATTTCTTTTGAAAAACTTTCTAAAGTATTATCATTGAATTCCTTCCTTTTTAAACATCATGGATGGGGCCTATCCATTTAACATTAATTAACAGAAACCAAACCAAACCTTTTTCCTAATTGCCAATTGCTGTTAAACACATTACAAGTCTTTTTACTCGCATACTTTATTGAAAACAAAAAAGAAAAAAAAAAAAAAAGAAAGCAAAAGAAAATAAGGAAAATTATAATGAGAATCGATTTTATGGGAAAACGAAATCCATTATCCTTAAAACAGAAAAAGTAACCTTTTAACACTCTTTGTTTGAAAATGGCCTAAACAAAGGCCAGAAAGGAAGGAAGTGGCCATATTTTATAGACACAAACTAATTCATTCAAATCAATTTTGATTAAATTCATTGGCAAAAGAACCGAAACGAAGTAAGTGAAGGAAATATAGCCCAAAAGATTTATATACCGCAAGCAAAAGGTCTTGTTGGTTCGGCATGTTCAAAAAACCCCAATGGCTGTTAAGAGCATAACAAACAAAAAGGATAATGGCCAGTAACGGAAGAGGAAATGTACGAATGCAAAGCTGCTTTCGAAATATTTTTTATGTATCCATTAGAATGTTATGTTACAATAACAACAACAAAATGAAATGAATTCATTTTTTGGTAAGGGAAAATGGAAAATAACTTTTACTTTTTATTTGCTTTAAAAAAAAAAAAGAAAAATAAAAAAAAAATGAAATGAAAATTGAAAATGGAAAATTTATAAATGTTACTTAGGAAAAATAGAGAGCAAAAACCAAAATATGCTTAGAATAGAAGCATATTTTAAGGGGACGACAACCATGTGTTTTCATACGCACAAGGGGTTTATTTTTATAACAAAGTATTGTTTTTTTTTTTTTTTTTTTTGTATTAAATTTTAATATTTTTGTCATTTATTTTGTGTTTTTTTATTTTTTTTATTCAATCACTACAAATTGATGACAGCATGCCTGTCAGTCATCAATATTTTGTTGAATTTTATTATTTTATTCTCAATTTATTTATTTTTCATTTTTTTTTTAGTATTTTCTTCTATCATTTCTGCTACACACACACACACACACACACACAAACCTGCAGGGCTCTGTACTTGGGCCACTACTGTGGAACATCATGTACGATGGTATACTTCGACTGCAATTGCCAAACGGGACTACGATTGTGGGCTTTGCAGATGACATTGCCATAGTCTCGGTCGCTAAGACGGTAAAAGAAATAGAGGAGAAGACGAACATAGCGATTCGAAAGGTCGGAGCATGGCTTGATGAGGCAGGTTTGACACTTGCTGCACATAAAACGGAAGCCGTTTTGATAAGCGGCAGGAAGATAGTGGAGAAGATGGAAGTGACCATTGGAGGCATCAAGATCGAATCGAAGAGGTTCATAAAATACTTAGGAGTGATTATCGACGACAGGTTGAACTTTAAGGAGCACGTTAAATTCATCGGCGAAAAGGCATCTGTAACCCAGGGAGCCCTGACGAGGATGATGCCAAATATTGGAGGACCCAATCCATTTAAGAGAAGGATAATATCGAGGGTTGTAACTTCGATAATGTTATATGCTTGCCCAATATGGTCGGAGGCGCTCTCCGTCGGGACAACAAGGAGGAAACTGGCCTCGGTGTATCGTCTAAGTGCGATCAGGCAGATAAGTGGCTTCAGGACAGTGTCTGATGAAGCGGTACTGGTATTGGCAAAGACAATACCGATAGACATATTGGCGGATGAAATGAGGCGGATATACTTTCGCCGTCTCGAGCAACCGGGACAAATGGTAGCTATAAGAGCGGAGGAACGAAGGACTTCCATGCACAAATGGCAGTCACGATGGGAGAACAGTTTAAAGGGGAGATGGACATTTCACCTTATACCCGATATAACCCCTTGGATGGAGAACAACCACTGCGAGCTGAACTACTACGTGACCCAGTTCCTAACTGGTCATGGATGCTTCAGGAAGTACCTGCACAGATTTGGACATGATAGTTCCCCTATTTGCCCAAGCTGTGTAGATGAGGAGGAAGATGCGGAGCATATTCTAACATGCTATTTTGTACCAAACCGGCTAATGGAAAAGGTGATGGATTCTAGGATTCTATGGAGCCAATACAGCCAGAGAATGGCTGAAGTTATGCTGCAACTCCGAAGGTTGGAGGAACGAAGGCGAAATTTAAATTAGTAGGATAAAGCTTTAAAGCTAACCAGCCCTCCGCGAAGTAATACCTTACGGCAGTCCCGCGGGGTGAGGTGGTGAAGTGTGTGGGAGGTGGGTTTAGTACGTAGGCACCAGTGATGGTGAATCGTACACACTTTTTTGGAAAAAAAGTTTCTTTCAAAGATTACCACCTCCGGCTTAAGACAAAAAAAAAAAAAAAAAAAAAAAAATAACACACACACACTGAGGCACAGTTTATTGTATTTTATTTATTATTATTTTTTTTTTATTAATTAAAATGTCAAATAAATCATAAATAGTTTATGCTTTTTACAGGTCTGTAGCCATAGTTTTAAAGCAACACTAACTTTGGTAACAATAACAGAAAACAATTGGTTGGTTCATGCGTATGTTTGTTGCTTGTCTGCTGTCACTATAAGACATGTTTGAGAAAGAGAAGGTTTTTATTTTTTTTTGTCTGAAAAAAGAAAATAAATAAACGCTACAGGAAAGGGAAACACCCATTTGTTAACTGGATACAGTTACAGTGTATAGCTGATCTATTCAATGGAAATGAAATGCCGCACGTGATACGTCTCTATAAATGCTATAGAAACACAGAATATTGGAATAGAACGTCTATACTCGTCATATTTGTATATATTGGCAACAGAATTGATTCCTTAGCATAGGATCAGCTTTAAGGATCTCGGAATTAAATTGTATGCCTATGCAGGCAATAACATTCAAGAATAAAGCTTCTAAGATTGTTTTGGAGTGTAAAAGGGCCATTAACAATTACTCCAGGCATACAGTCACCATAGTCTAGTAGGTAGTGTGGCTCTCGGTTCATATCCGAGGTTAAACAGCTGCAACTAAACGAAAAATGAAAAAATAATTCTTCAACGACTTTCTCTCAGCAGATTTCTGGCAAAAACTCAGCGTGTAAATAAAATTGCCATGAAAAAGTTTTTCAAAAATTTGTCGCTCGAAGAAAACTGTAGGCTCCGATGTCAGGTGGTGAAAAGATTGGTCTTCACATTCCTTAATTGTGTGCCTCTCTCCTCTCACACTCTCATTCTCTCTCATGTATAAAAAATTAAGTGACATGAGAAACTATGTTGTAATCTTGACCGAAGGGTTGTAATGACCAATCATGTTTGTATGTATGTACCTTGTTAGTGGCAAGAAGGACAGTCTGGTGAAGAGTAATAAAAAAATTTCCGAAATATTGTGACAATTTAGAAAAAAAAAAAAAATTTGACTGGAAAGGCGAATGTTAAGGACTATATAATGTAACACTATAAATCTGTTGTGAATCTAAATTATCGGAACAAATTTTAAGGAAGAGCTGTATGTATAGTCATTAGATGATAAAGAAGTCTTTCACAAAATGTTTGGCTTTTTTCGGCGCCTACTCTAGTTGGTCATACCAATCGATGACAGGACTTTCTCGATTTGGTTTTTCCAAAGCAAACAACGTCATCTTCTTCGCCGACTTCCACAAATACCCGCATCAAATACCTGTCATGCCGTAGCATCCTCCTCCATTCGAATGACATGGTCGAGCCAGCACAGTTGTTGGATGTCGTTGAGGAGCGCATCGCCTACACGCACTGAATCGAAGATCTGACGTAGGACTTTTCTCTCGAATACTCTCAAGGCTGCTGCAACAGTGTTTAATAGTGTAGCTAAAGTGTCAGTTTTTTTTAAAATTCGAAATCTTTTAACATCGTCTCCTGGATTTGGACCTGGACTGCTCGATTTTATAGACAAGCACTATAACTACACCAAGCTCTCTACTTAAGAAAATTAAAGAAGACTACGTACATATTTTTTTTGAATTGTTTTTAATCAATTTAGTGTACCTGTTTACATAACGAAAGTTTTATAATAGAAAGCCAGTTTAAGTATTCATTCTTTCTTCTTGTTTTTTTTTTTTTGAATTTTTCTTGTCAGTTTTTTTTTGTTTTTTTTGTTTTTGTTTCTTTTCTTTTCATTGATATGATTGTCAGGCGTGAATTTTATAAAACCAATATTTTATAGGCGTTTTAAAAAAGGTGTTACCATCGTAAGAAAGACATATTTTAACATAATTGGTTACTTGTATGTGCTGGAAAGAAAAAAAAAAAAAAAAAAAAAAAAAAAAAAAAAATGCTGAAGGTCTCTTATTTTGGGTTTTAAACAAAAAAAGGGCTTTTTTCGAGCAGATTTTGTTATGGAAACAAGTTTTAATTCATAAAAAAAAAAAAAAAAAAAAAAAATATTGAAAGAGAGAGGGAGATAGAGAGAGAAAGATGTTTTTAAAACCAAAAAGTTTTACATCGTAACACTCATAAAAATATCGAAAAAAAAAAAAATAGAAAACTTTATGAAACGATTGTTGATTGATTGTTAAAAAAAAAAAAAAAATATTGAAAAAACATATTGCTTTAGTAGAGGAAGGGGAAGAGAGAGGGCTTACAAGGGTATTGTTCAAGGTGCTATATTGTTTAGAGTTTGACTGGCTTTTCAATTACAATTTTACAGCCACAATAACATGTTAAGGTTACTTATGACGTCTTAAAAAGCATTTTATTTTCAAATTGTAAGAGAGAAAGAGAAGAAAGAGAATGAAAGCCAAACCACACACATGCTATTATTGGTAATAAAATGGATGATTTTATTACATTATAAATTTAAAAACTTAAATAATAATCAAGAGCTCAAGTTAAAGCAGGTAAGAAAGTTTTTGTTTTTTTTTTTTGCTTATGACTAGTCAAGACCAATTATTTTTTGTATGTGTGTGAAGATAAATTTGAATTTGAAAATTCAACACGCAATCCATAAATTTTAGCAGCACCATATTTAGCCTTAATTGTTAACTGTTTAACAGTATCTTGTTTAGAAGGTAATTTTAGGACAAATACTAGATCTATGAGTACCTTATCATAGTAAATGGAAGATGACAAGGCCTCTTAATATACATACATACAATATACATACATACATACATAATTGGCCATTACAACCCTTCAGTCAGGATTACGGCCTAGCTTCTCACACCACTTATGTTGTGTGTGTTAATTTTATACATGAGTGGCGGGACCTACAATTTAAAGTCGACTCCGAACGACAGATTTTTGAGAAACTTTACATGGCAATTTTATTTATACTCTCAGAGTTTTTGCCAGAAGAAATCTGCCGAAAGGAAGTTGCCGAAGATATATTCTTTTTTTTTTCATATTTCGTTTTTGATGTCTGACCGGGGATTCGAACCCCGGCCTTTCGTCTAATAAGCCAACACACTACCCACTAGACTACGACGACTTCATTCAGCAATATAGTCCCATCTAAAGTGAGATGGTATTGTAAAATATCAATATTTTAATTGAAAATTCTCTAGAAAATCAGTAGCCATTTTAGAACATATAAGAAATGGTATATCCATACAGACTATAAACAAATGGTATTCCAGAGGATTCTCTTTCGAACCGTTGACTAAAATAATTTCGTTCTCCATCCATAAAAACCATTCTTTATATTACAACACATTTGTTTTCTAAATAATAATGATCATAATGAGAATGAAATTTCATGTTAATAGTCTGCAATAATTGCAAAGTAGAAGACTAATATACTTATTGCCCTAGTTAAACAGTTAACAGTGCTCTGTTAAGGGCAAATTTTCTTCTGTTGAGAAGGAAATTTTACACTGTTATTGTCACATATGGCACTGCTAAAATTTACGGATTCCGTCTTGAATTTCCAACTTCGAATTTATCTTCATACACATAATTTTTTAAAGCTTATAAAGCCTAGAACCTAGCCAATGTT
>QOCX01001590.1:11255-31265 GCA_005959815.1 Sarcophaga bullata | reverse complement strand
TAATGCGCTGACCTTTCATATGCAATAATATTGGAATTTTTATTCTCTATTATTGATAATAATCAAAAATTGATCTTTAGACCCATAAGGTTAGAATGAATAATTAAACCATCATTTTAACTTTAACTTAAAATACTTAGCCTTGTTTAATTAATTTTATTTAATTAATGATCAACAACCCCCCTTTGTCTTTCTCTTGCTACAGACACTTTTTCAATTTTCTAATGACTTTTGACTACAAGTACAGTATGAAGCTATGATTCGTAAGAGAGACTTATTTTTAATTTTTTTTTTTTTTTACTCAAGAACTTTATAAAATGTAGTTATTGTTGTTGTTCATGATTTTAAGAGTGATCAGTCATTAAAATTAATTGCTTCAAATTGCACATAACGACTATCATTAGAGATCAATGTTGGCTGGTTGACTAGAACTGACTTCAATTTGTAGCTGCTTAGCTGGCTGTTTGGTTGGCTGCTTAGCTGGCTGGCTGGGCTGGCTGGCTGGTTAACTATTAGAGAAGGGAATAAAATTTTATTTATTTTTTTTTTTTTGGTTTATTATTTCATATCATTTTTATTATTTATTTTTAAATTATTATTATTTTTATAGTTTGTTGTTGTTACTGTGCATATATGCCTTTATTACAATGCATACGAACAGCGACTGGTTGTTGTACATACAACATGTGAAAAAAAATCTTTCAAATCAACTCGCTGGTTGACTTGACTGCTGACTGCATATGGTTATGGAATGATTGTTAGATTTTAACCTTCAGATTTATTTTTTTTTTATAAAATTTTAAATAGAAATTGAAATCTAAAAAAAAAAAAAATCAAATTATACATGAAAAATAGCATATGTACGCTTATGAATACACTTTTGCATGTGAAGTCAAGACTTTAACTAGAGTTTAAACAGTTTAAACTACACTTAATGCGTATTCTTCTATGCAAAAAGCATTCAAATATATTTATATCGACGATTAAGTATTTGAAATAAAGTTTTATCAGTAAATTTCCGTTAAAAATGGGGTCATATGGTGTTGCCAATCGCTATTAATTAAAATTTGAATCACAATCACAAAATTGAAGAACAAGGACTTGTAAACTACATATTCAGAATGTGGCTTGTCTTGAACCCAACACGAAGATTCTGTGATAATTGGGAATGTGAGTCATCAGAGCATAAGCTGACATGCGCAAATTCCGGCGAGAAGAAAACAGCTGCGTACAGATATGTATGTGTAGTCTAGTGTGGTCAGAACAGAACATTTTATTTGTTGATCTATCCATGACTGGTAGGTTTGAAAGGAAATAACCCATTGCCAGCTTCTATAAATTTATCTGATCATGCTTGATTTTGATTGCTGTTAACAACAATTATTGAAACTTAGGCAAGCAAGAGCATTTAAACCATAAGATCAATACTTAATGATAACGGCTGATTTTTTAATCGTTTTGCTTTTTAATATTGAATTAGAAAAACACAGAACAGACATCAAATATTCCCCTGAGGAAACTAACTTGAGTCCAGAATATATCTTTCTATAACAGAAATCATACGCCGTAGTCTACTAGGTAGTGTGTTGGCTTATTAGACTTGAGAGCACGGTTCAAAACCCCAAGGCAGACATCTCCAATAAAACAAAATCTTTGGCAAAATCTTTGAGAGTAAATAAAAAATTCCCATGAAAAGAATCGACTTTAAAACTGTAGCTCCCGCCACTCAAATATAAAATTTAAACACACATACACAATATATATGTGGTGTGAGAAGCTAGATCGTAATCCAGACTGATTTATTGTAATAACCAATTATGTATGTATTTAATAGATTCCTTTAGATACAAACAAAGCTGTATGGAATGGGGCATAGAAAATCTGTTTAAAGTGGTGGTAGGAGTCATTACTGGAAATTGCATCAGAGACGCACTGGGCTCTTATGAAGTACACATTGATGTTGGCCATAAAGTAATTGGTTTCTGCAATAGCTGCCCTGTCCTATGTCTGAAATCATACTAATTTGTCGCGAAAGAATATTAGAAGTATAAGAGACTTCATCATAAGCTTTGAGTTGTTCCCATTGCTTTTACACAGACGGTCATACTAATTTGTCGAGAGCTAGGGGCGTAGAAAATTTTGCTTTCACTTTGTTTACCCTATACTCCTGAGTTGTTAGCAACTCCTACTTATCATATCTACAGCTCAACGTTGACTGCTGTGCAGTTTGAAATGAATCCTGCCCTTTCAGAGGTTATTTGGTTGCATTATGCCATTAGTTAATCTTGATAATAACTGGTCAAAAAGAAAAGGGGCACTTAAGTAGAGACATAAACCCTTAATTAGAAACATCTCTGGCTGTTTGTATGCTATTTATAGCCTAAGAAAGAACCATATTTGAAGTTATGTTCTGTTGGTATGTATTTTTAAGATGTGAATTATATGTTTTATATTGCCGGAGAGATTTTCTTTAAAGAAAAAACACTTTCTTTCATGAGAGATTCGGTTGATATGTGCTAATACAGATAATAAATGTGCACAAAAGCCTCCACTCTTAAACTGATTCATTGCAATACAAGTATTTGCAAAATAATTGGGTATACCTTGTCATTTCATTGGTTTTTCTATCTCTCTCTCTCTCTCTCTCTCTCTCTGTTGTTTTTTGTTTTAATTTTTTTTATTTGTGTTTTCATTATATAATGTTATCTAAACTGTGTGTATAAATAAGTATACGAATTTAATTAAAACTTGTATGATTATGTCAATATGTTTAAAAATAATAAAATCCAACTAATAAAATTACAATCATAAGTATCGTATTGGAGCCAAAACTAAAGTTCTAACGCAAGTGTTTTCGATAACAATTAACAGAGATGAGAATGCAAAGGCACCCGGTATGGTGAACACGAGTGTTATTAACCACATGTCTGAGAGTAAGAGAACATACGTATGATTCGTATCGTGTATTATGTGCTCTCCTCCTTTAACATTTAACGTCATAGCAAGTGGCCAATATAAATTAAGGATCTTGGCTTTCAGTGGTTTTTCGTTACTAATGTCGTACTTGTTGCCTGAAATCCTTGAGAACAATTCAAGATGACTAGCAATGTGTTCTAAATATAACAGCCGCATAATTTCAGCTTGCAAAGAAACAAGTTTGAAAAATAATTTTCCCTGCAATTGATTATGATGAGTGCCAAATATTTAACATTCCAGTGCCAATAGATACAAAATATTTGCACATGGCAAAAAAAAAAAAAAACAAAATAAAAACAAAGAAACACACAATTTTGTTCTGTATCTATGGGTTATTTTTTATTATTATCTTTTTTTATTTTATTTTATTTTTACTCTCTAGTCTAATGTTTATTGTTCCTAAAGCAAAATGAATGATGTTGTAAAATACAAAAAAAAAAAGCAAAAACTGAACTAAAATGTACTCGTAAATGAATGTTTTAATTTGCTGACACTGCAATAAAGCATCGAAAATTGTGTGTGTCCATAATAAAGACCAAAAACTATACTAGAATAGATACAATTATCGAATGGATACATAAAATCTATATTACAGATACAGATGCCGATACAATATGTGTTACTTATTCATACATGCACAGTCCATATTATTAAATGAATCTCATCAACTTACGCCCATTACAACTACAAAGTAAAACCATTTACAATTAAATACTCATACAAGACCGCATGCATATATATGTAGGCATATGTAAATGTGTGAATGGATACATTTCCAATTACACACACGGCTAGTGCTTAACGTGGCCGTACACGGGATTCAAAAACATTCAATGCATTCCGAAAAATTCACTGTTAGGTGTGGACTTAGAACTGGCAACGTCATCGATGTTGGCAAGCCCCTCACTGTCAATCGCGAGCACTATAGATCGATGATTACCACCTGGTTTTGGGCAGAATTGGATGATCCGGACACCAACGATGTTGTTTCAACAGAACGGTCCTACTTGCTCATGCTAATTTCACGTGGTAATGTGAACTGAACGTGGATATCATGTGTTTTGGCCTTCTCAGAGTTTTTCTTGTGCCCACAGTAGCCTCAAAGCCATCACAAACCAGAAGATCGGTCAAATTCCATCTGATTTATGAGCCAGTCATAGTAAATTTGATGGACTCGTTTTCTCGTGAGCAGCCGTGGCGTACCACACCTAATGTCATTAACAGGTCTTTTAAAAGAATAAAAATTATCGAAAATATCTCGCACGCACTTTGTTTTATTTGAATTCAAAGATATAAAACGCTTAATGAAAGACCTGACAGAATGCCTTGAAATCGCCTATGCAATAATAAATGCACACCCGCTCAATCAGCGTAATCCCATAACAAAACCTAAGAAAATCTGAATGCCCGCCATCGTCAGAGATTTTAAATCTTCAAAGCAACTTTGTACTCCTAGAAAGAAAAGTACAATCATAGAGAATCCTCACCCGATTCCCCATATACACTGCAGAAATTCAATTAAGATCTGTCACCTATTCCCTTCATTATGCCCCATAAAAAGCCTTGTTACCAACCACACAGTTCTAGATAGCCAGTGACATAGCTCCATGTACCGGATCTATCTTACGATGGTAGGTAAAATATTAGATGATTAGAATCCAGAACCATATCAACAGTGACGTGAGTGAGAAACCGATCAAAGCAATACGAAATCACAGGATTACTACTATGCCTAGGAACCCAAAAGAGACTGACTCGATCTGGTGCAAAGGCTTCCATGGAGGCCTTCTAGTCACGAACTACTCATGACGTTCACCTGACTTATCTTGTGATCCTAAGGCTGTAGGACTGCTAATGAAAAATCCACATAAGAATCTGCATTAGACGTACCGACCTTAGCTTGAAATTAGATAACTCCCCGTGATAACATCACGCATAAAATATACCGTTGGTTACGTTGTGCATGCACATAAATTTTGTCATTCTCTAATAGAATATCAGCAGCAACAGCATGAAATTTTAAATCCCATAGAAATGAACACTTTAACCGTCCTTTTGTCCACTACCAATTCAATCCATGCATTCATCCATCCATCTATCTATCTATCTATCCGTTAGTTTGTCACTGGTGTAATGCAATGATACTTTTTTTTTCTTTGTTGCATCGATATGTACGACTGTAATTTGAATGCCCCCGTACATGAATTTGCTGTTTTTGTTATGTAATGTCACTTATGTATGTGTACGGTATGTACATTGCAAAACCGATTGCATCACATCATCATCATCATCATCATCAATATCATCATCATTATACGACGAGTTTAAGCAAAATAACGCCATATGAAGGCAGTAATAATTTTGCGTTTTTATGATCGTGAATACACACAAGCACGTTCTGTTCGGAATATGCACACAAGTTATAGTCACTTAGAGGCAAAATATGCATACCTATTCTCGGGAGGGATAAAACAAAAACAAGTGAAATAAATACGGTTGGTCAACATCAATTCTATGATGGGCAAGACTCATGGGCCTGTTAATTATTTTGCAGTGTTTTTGTGTGTGTGTGTGGATATCAATATGGTTCAAGTATCAGAAAATAGTTTGGTTTTTAAGTGACTTGACAAAGGCTTTATGATAAAGAACAATTCAATGCAAATGTTACTGAGTCATATTAAAGATGACAGTGCTTTATAGCCACACAATTCTACGGAATTATGGTTGGTTTACCATTTAGGCGCTGTTCACTGTCCTTATGTGGAAAGACCAAATATTAAGTTAATGAAAATATCTTAGGTAAGGCTGATTTGGAACTCACTGTTGGCAATCAGACCTCTAAATTCGATTATGAAAGTCTCCTATACATACCGGAGACCATCATTCACTTATGGACCAAGATTACACGAAAAGGCCTGCTGAGAAATTCTTTCTAGCCAGGCACAATAACTAATTCGAAGTAATTCCGACATGAGATTCGTATTTAATTCCGCCGATTGCATTTTTCCGTAAAGGAATGATGAAAACAAAGCATTGTCGAAAGATAATTCAGAATGTTTATGGATATACGGAGGACAAGATTTTATTTAATTCCAACTAGAACTCTTCTAAGGAACCTCTTTAATCATACACAACTGAAGGTTGATAGCAACTTATAACGACTTCTAACAAGGAAACAACGACTAATAACAAGGAAAAAGAGGACACCATCTTCCTTTTCATTTGGCAGCTCTTAGGTATCTGCTTTATACTACGTCATGTATATAAAGACTTCTACTCTGTGAGACTGCTGAGAGATTCCAGTCAGCCAGAATATGCCAGAATAGATATCATCGGCGTTGCAATGGGACCTTATAGCATCCAAGTAAGCTATCCTCTTTGAGGCAACTGCAAATTTAACCTAACCTAACTTAAGACAGCAGGAATATATACAACGGTTTGCCAGGTACGTCCATTCAAACTCTACTTTCAATTGTATAGAAAGATTTTGGCACCAGCAGCTGTGCGGAACTTCCCTCTTAGCAATTTCCTCTGTTTATTCATTTTCACGTAGTCTAGCAGAAAGTCAACCTACTTTCCCTGTTTTACTGATTCATCAGACTTCCGGCAAAAACTCTAATCTATCGTTCGAAGTCGATGTTCAACTGTAGGTCCCACCACTCATTGATAAAATTAACACACACAATATGGATAGTGTGAGAAGATAGGTTGTATTCCTGACTAAAGGGTTGTATTCCGGACCTGATTTTCAGATAGTATTGCTATGTTCTGCCCTCTGCATCTCCTGTCCAAATTGAACTGAGCAAATCTGTCGAGAACGTAAGCTTTTATTTGGAAAATTCACTAGAGTTTCCCTATTTTATTCCAGGCATGACAATTCCCGCTACCGTACTAATTTACAACCCATCCGTATATTGCAGGATGACCATTCTCCTATTTCTTTGTTCACTTTTATTGCTTAGGCTTGCAAAGTATTTTCAAATGAGTTTTTAAGTTCTGCTAAGAGGATAAAATAGAGCAGTAACATTTGATTGATGGTAACACTGCTTGATTGATTTAATAATTTGTTGATTGATAGTAACATTGCTTGAAATAATTCTGATAATAAACCCATGGTAATGCTTTTTCATTATATTTGTTACAAAGAGCCGATTGAAAATTCTGAGGCAACTGATGACATTTTCAGAGATTATGAACGCAATACATTCGGTCGACTGTAGCAGATTCTAAATAGATAGGCTTGCCATGTGCCATTGTTTACTCTCTGTACGATCTACAAAATGATGAGTGCAACAATATAATCCAAATATTCCTTCAAATTCAAAAAACATCTTACCTTTGAAAAAAAAAGATTTTTTTTCTTATAATTCGCTAAATAGGCCACCCATGTAGTGAAAGTAATTTTCCTTGCCTAATATTTTATGATTAATCCACGTTTGACCTTCGTTGCTGCTGTTCTCTAATGAGCTATGCTTGCATGCATTTGAGTGATGATTAAACGCATTCCTTAATGAAAAATGTTTGACAAACCTCTACGTAAAACCGCTCTACGCCCCTAATGAGGAAAATTCAGTCATCAGAAGTATTCCCTTGATGGCGCAAACATTTTAACAATGATTTATATTAAGACAGAAAGAACGAAGAAGAATGAGAAAAAAAATTAAAAAAAAGGGTGTGACAATTCATGTTCTAGTTTTTGTATCACTCGGTGATAATATTGCAGTTTCTCTCTCTCTCTATCTCTCTCTCGCTCTCTCTCTCTGGCTATGAAGTCTCTTCAATACTCTTACAATGTGGCTGGCAATAGCAGTTGTTACTACTCTTTCCCAATTCGGATTCAGTTTTTTTGTTTTTCTGTTTCTGTTTCTGTTTGTGTTTTTTTTTTTTTGGAGAGATGGCTTTCAATGATTCTATAGTACTTAAACTGTATAACAAATGCAGTTACAAATACAAATTTATGTGTGTGTGTGTATGTGGGTATGCATTTTTGGATTTGAGAGAGATATATATTATATGCATGAGATATTGGCCAATGGAAATCTAGGCCAACACATATAATAAATGTTTTATAGTATTTTATCGTGCTTTTATTTCTCATTCGTTGTTGTTTTTTTTTTCGTTTCTTTCTTTCTTGTTATTTCATTTTTTTTTTTGGTGCCCTATAAATGAAATAGCTTACATAACAACAGATTTTTCTACCCTAGATAATACAATACAATCTTACATATACTGTGCATGTGTATGTCTGCTTGATATATGCAAATGTATTCACATCGACAAGGATACTGCAGCATACGAGATGAATGCATTAATGCAACTAAAAGTTAAGATTTAATGGTAAAATCAAGTCATTTTAATTTAATAATCCTGCAAGGACCTTAAGCTAAGTCTAAACAAAAGTCTCCTAAGTGTTATTGGATGCCGTTTTGTTGCGTATGATTTTCTCTCGAGTCTTGCAATATAACGGCAACCTTGTTGAAGCTATAAACATACATAATTGTCCTTTACAACTCTTCAGTCAGGATTGCGACTTAGCTTCACACGCCACTGATGTTGTGAGTGTTAATTTTCTACATGAGTAGCGGAATCTATAGGCTAAAGTCGACTCAAAATGACAATTTTTTGAGAAGCTTTTCATGGCAATTTTATTTCTCTCTCAGAGTTTATGCCAGAAATCTGGTGAGAGGAAGTCGCCGATAAAATATTTTTTAATATTTCGTTTTGTTAAAAATATCTGAGCTGGGGTTTGAACTATAGCCTCACATCTAAAAAGCCAACGCACTATCTACTAGACTACGACGACTTCCATGGTTACCTCACGTGCTGGTGATATGAACTGATTACCGAAATCTTGCGTTTTAACCCTGTTTGACGTTTTCTTATGGAGTCCTCTTAAATGAATATGCGCCAGAGTTAAGGAAAATTTAATTTTTTGGATTGGCTTCACCCACAGGATCTATGGCAGACATTTGAATGATGTTATATGCCACACGTTATGGCATCAATTGGATGATATCTCACATACACTTTATTTTATTTCAATTTGAAAATAGCAAGCGCTTAATGAAAGACCTGATACTTCCTAGTTGGCATTGTTTTACAATCACCTTATGAAAGTATAGGCTTTTATCATAACTTCTATGGATAGATAATAACAGGTGCCCAAGTGCTGGACACATAATAAAGTGCTGACATAATCTTCTATGTTCAGTGGTCAGTGGTTGCTCAAGCAAGTGTAATGCCTCAACTGGCCCCACGTTGTACACTCTCTCTCTCTTTCTCTCTCTCTCTCTCTGTTGTAACATATTTAAGTTGTATGGTTTAAAAGGTTTTTGATTAAATGTTGGCAAATTAAGTCCACCCAAGTAAAAATAGAACAAAATTAATCCAAATGAATGTAGAAAGCTTTTCTAGTGTTTTAATCATAATTGTCATCTGACATGTGCGTTCGTTCATTCATTCGTTCATTCATGTGCTAAAATGGCCATTAGCTAAATGAGAAGTTTAGCAAAACGAAAAAACAAAAACAAATCATATTTCCTTGCTTGCATTATCCCTTTTCCATGTAAACACGAACATGTGGTAGCAAGTTTTATGGTTAGATTTTGCTTAACGCCACGGGAGCGTCAAATGTCAAACGCAAATGATATGTGCTTGTGTGTGTGTGTGTAATACTAATGGTGGTTTGAACTTAATATTGTAGGGAGGGACCTATTTAAGATATGTGGAAGGATATGTGGAAGGAAATGAAAATTATATCCTACAAATGTATTGTAAAACTTTACACGATAGATGCCGATGATAACTACAAATCGATGTCTAATAGGCTGATGCAAGTAAATAAAAATTGCCACTAAAGGTCTATCGTTAGCAGTTGACTTTAAACTGTAAATCCTGTTACTCATGTATAAAATTAATGCACACGATATAAGTGTTGTTAAAAGCTAGGTCGTAATTCTGATTGAAGTGTTGTATTGACTTTATTTGGAAGTGATATTATAGTTATAGATTGAGAACAATACAGTAGATCACATAAACGCATTATTAAGTCAACTCTACGCGACCATAATAATAATAATAATATTCCTATTAATTATATATGACTACCCTAGTAAGGTCAGGCAGCTCCAATTCTTGGGAAAGATTAAGACTCGATGTTCAGGATTTGTCTCTAATACAAGCAAAACACTTCTACAGCGAAAGATGAATCTAGCAAATGACGTATGGTAACACTATCATTCTAGAACATGCTACAGTAGACAAATTAAATCATTTAAAAAAGGAAAAGAAATCCACTGTCAATAAAACCTATGATATAGGGTATCTACCCTATGTGCTTAGAATTAGCACAACCTGATTTTAATATATGAAATCATATTAAAAAGCTGCAGGTAACATTAATCTCATTGTTAATCTTTGTAATTTAAAAACATCAAGCCGTGCAAACAACTGTTATTAATACTTCTACTACCTACCTAAACATTTCAGACCGTTTCAGAGTATTTGCAACATTTAAAATTAATTTTAATTAAAAAATAAAAAAAAATAATAATAATTACGAGTCTGAACTAAGTTGTCTTTAATTATTGATTTTATGTCACCATAGGATATTATTTTTTCACTGTTTTTTTTTACAATATGTTTTATTGTTGTTGTTGTTGCTGTTGTTGTCGTTAATGGCAATTTGGCATCTATAATTAAAAATCATTGAAGCGGAAATTGTTCATTTGATAGTTGGCAAATATCCGCTCCACATACAATACATACAATACATATATATAACTCTGTACACACACACATAGAATTGGAATAAATGAACATGTTCTTCTCTTCTCTTCACTTATATACAATCAATCATACCTTAAAAAACAATTTTCTTCTTCTTATTCTGTTTATTTTTTTTTTTTTGTTATTAAAATGCATAAATATGGAAATGGATTATAAAATAAATTAAAAGTGCCGAATATAGAGGAACAGTGTATAAAGCAATTGAGATAAAACTATAAAACAAAGTATAGCGTTATAATACGTATAACGTTATGAAACTTGTTTTATTGCTAGTCAAGTGAAATATTTGCTTTTCGTAAGAGTTTTGATTTCCCCACTATAGCAGGTTCTAGAATAAGATATGAAAAGTATTAGTAGCAAAGCAACTAAGCGTTAGCGTTACCTGACCTAAAAATTAGAGACTTTGTAGTCGTCAGAGTGTAGTATTATTAGACGTGGGGTCCCGGTTCAAACCTAGGTCAGACATCTCCACCAAACCAATGAATGAAAAAATATTTCTTTGGCGACCTCCTCTCAGTAGATTTCTGGCAAAAGCTCAGTGTTGACTTTAAACTGTTGGCCATGCCACTCATCTATGAAATTAAATTAAATGAAAAGCTAGGTCGTAATCTAGACTGAAGGGTTGTAATGACCAATTATGTATGTATGTATTGGTACCCTAGTAATCTAGTCTAGAATCTCCAAAATTACCTGGATTTAGTCGCCTTGTAAGTAATCCATTAAGAGCACTCCACCTGATCGCTAAGCTAACAAAGTGTTTTACCCGTACACCCAAAATTTATATTTGAAAAGAGGACGTTGTTTCTAGATAAGGAAAGATGACAATCTTTTAGGCACCTGTTTAGTAGTAAAAACCTGTCTACTGAAGTATAGGAAATGCATTGGGGCATCCACATGTTCCTAAAACAAACAAAAGGGAATTAAAAAAAAGAAAAAACAAAGAGTCCCTACGCATGATGCTACAATTAGATGATAAACTTATCACATGTCCATCATTTGCCGTACAGAGGTACATATCTTCTATTCGAAGGGGAATGGGATACTATCTTCATTTGCTCAGTTAAGTAAGAAGACCCAGTTTGAGCTCACGCTCTCCTAGCAACTGAAGTATAGATTACAACCACTAAATAGCTACCCAAGGAGCCTATCCATGGCCAAAAATAAACAATACTTTGAGAGTTCTTGGCATGCATGTTACCAATGTAAGACACTGCTCAGACTTCGAAATAAAGTATCAAGCCATTGCTAGCAGATGTGTTGAAAATAGTTCTTTACTAATGACCCTTTTGTAATGCAGCTCTTGAGCTGACCAACTTCTTCCTTCCTGGCTTCGAAGAACTTGGTCAGTACAGGCACTGCGTTCACCAGTGGCGTTACAACGGGCACACTAACCTAACCTAACCGGACCCTTTTGTAAGGGGAGAGTCCGGTAGTCAAATTTACCGGGAAATATTTTCTATGTGTCTGTAAGAGGTTAGCAATAGGATTTTGCGAGTCTCATATTTGGGATTTCGCTTTTTTCGCTTTTACAGGAGATGACTGAAAACCACTTACGCTCTTCGAAAGGAAAGCAGTTATATTTTCAAAGTCAATCATCTGCCGTATTGTTCAAAAATATAAAATCTCTGAAGTTATACTTTCCATTGAAAGCATTCCTGAATGTCCTTTAAATTTATCAGCGTTGTAATGGCGACAAGTGTAACTGTTAAATGTCCAGTAAATTTCATGTTGCATGTAAAAATCGATTTTAATGGCTGACAGTTTAATGACACGTGAGTGTGCATGCGGGTGTGTATGTAAGTGTACGTGTATTATAAACCACGTTGTACATCCCGAAAAGAAATGGACAGATTTCATGAGTGATTTCGATTGACATCATTGCATGAGGGAGTGAATAAAAAACAAACCAAAAAAATAAAAAAAGAAAATCAAACAGCGGATATAAAAATTTTATTAAATTTTAGTATCAATACAACGGTTTTCTTTCTTCTTTTTTTTTCAATGAATATTAAATCAACTGTAATCAATAATAAAAGAAAACAAGACGTAAAAAATTTATGAATAAAAAAGAAAAATCTTAAAAAAATTTTATTTTTATTACTGTACAATAACTTTTTCTTTTTTTGCCATGCCTATCTCAAGTGATAATTTATAATATCCGATAAAAAGTTGCGATTATGGGTATATTTTTTGTCAAAATATTGGCTTAAAATTACACGATAAGATTAGCGACAGCTATCAAAATAGCTATCGATTATACTTCTTGTCTCTAGGTCAGTCTTTAGTGCCAATTGGTTTGTTGACCATTTAGTAACTCGTTGGTAATTAAACTGAAGAAATGTTTCTTCGATTATTTTCCTTCGCCTTAGTGGCTCTTTTAGTGGGCACAGCGTGGTCTCGGGAACATGGTGAGTGTCATAGAAAAAGTGTATCGATTTAGAAAATATTGGGAAAATAAAAAAAACTCATTGGCCTATAAAAAAACGCGGTTGTGGTTATGAACACTCGGTGGGGAACCCATTTACAGCCATTGTTATCCAGTTTCCAGTGATTTCCATTATGTACGAAATACAATGCCAGTAAATAATTGCTTCTGGCTTGGTTTCATCAGCCGATCTTGTTAAAAAACTTTTAATGGAAATTGTTTTTTCTCGAGATATTTTATCCGAAGACTGCTGTCCAGAAGTTGCCGAAAGACATATATTAGTTGTCTGAGCTGGTGTTTGAATCACAGGCTTCCGTCTAAGAAGTCAACATTCTACTTACTGGACTATATCGACCACTCCCTCTATATACCCTCTTAAAACTACAAACCATTCTGCCGAGAGATCTCTCCAAGTTTACTCGAGAGATCCAATGCAGAACTTCCAGAATAAGACATTAATCTGCTATATCCAGCGGAAATTATGGATGCGTATTAATATTAATCGCATGTTTTTAATTTTAATTCCTTTGATTTCGATTTATTATCCCGTATATCGTATTATTTCTTAATCTATTTTTGTGATAAGAAATGATTTCTAAACGATAACAACATAACCGTTAATAGCCAGACAAACACTTCACAACAATTGTCATTACCCTGCCGCTATTCCCAAGGGACTAAAGTTTAATCAAAACTCAAATTATTTTTTATTTTATTTTTAGATCACCCTCTACCACGTTCTGCAGAACCACATCCCGTGAAATATGAAGTTGAACGTAAAACAGAATATTGGATTAATAAGGCCCAAGATATATTGGCCGAAAAGTTAAGACAAACTGAAACCGTTAGCCAGTAATAAGGCCAAAAATATTACTATCCTTTGGTCATGGCATGTCGGTACATACCGTTACGGCTACAAGAAATTTATGGGCGATAGTTCGAAACAGGTGTACTTTGAAAAGTTTCCCTATTTTGGTTTATCGAAACCTACTGTGTAGATCGTCAAGTAGCCGATTCTGCCTGCACAGCTACAGCTTATTTGGGTGGCGTCAAGGGTAACTATGGTACCATTGGTGTCAATTCAAAAAAGTTTAAAACGGTTACAATTTCTTTGATGGTCAAAATCCTGAAAACTGGGTTGATAGCATTGCTAAATGGCTCAGGATGCTGGTAAAGATGCTGGCTTAGTGACAACAGCACGTGTAACACATGCCTCCCGGCTGGTGTTTTATGCCCATATTGCCAACGTGGTTGGGAAAATGATGCTGAGATTATACAGTGCTAATTGTAGTCCCAAAGATAATGTTTGATATCGCCCGCCAATTGGTGGAATGGGAAGTTGGTCGTAAACTAAAAGGTCATAATGGGGCGTGGCGGTCGCCGCAACTTCTTGGATAGCAACATGAGAGATGAAGAAGGCATACGCGGTGAACGTGGTGATGGTCGTAATTTGATTAAGGAATGGCTAGAGGATAAACGTCAACAAAATGTCAACGCCAATTATGTTTGGTCTCGTAAGGGCCTGGAAGAGTTGGATTTGAATAATACTGACTATTTATTGGGTCTGTTTTCATCGTCCCACTGTCCCTACCATGGTGACTTAAAACGTAGTCACATTGATCAAGCCAATCCTTCACTAAGTGAAATGACAGCTGCCGCCCTAAAAGTATTAAAGAAGAACGATAACGGTTTCTTCTTGTTCGTTGAGGGTGCCCGTATTGATATGGCCCATCACGATACGAGAGCACGTAAATCTCTAGAAGATACTGAAGAATTTGCCAAGGCCGTGCAAGTAGCACGTGAAATGTTCTCGGAAGAAGATACCCTAATTGTAGTGACATCAGATCATTCACACACAATGACAATCAATGGTTATCCGGTAGGCATAGTTTAAAAACTATAAGAAATCTATTTTTTTAAAAGATGTTTTCTTTTTCAGTACCGCGATCAAGACATTACCGGTTTAGCTAACGGCTATGCCGATGACAATTTGCCCTACACTATTTTGTCGTATGCCAATGGTCCTGGCTATTATTCAACCTATGGCCCCCATGGACGTAAACATATCACCACTAAGGATACTTCTGATGCTAAATTTGAATATTTAGCCACGGTGCCTTTGGACTCAGAAACACATGGCGGCGATGATGTGGGTGTTTTTGCATCCGGTCCGTTTGCTGAATATTTCAGCGGCAATTATGAACAGAGTAATATACCAGCCATGATGGCTAAGGCCGCTAACATTGGACCATATGCCAATGTGGGTGAATAAATATTTGTAACAGAATTTTTTAGAAATTTTCAATAAAAATGTTGAAAGTTTAATTTAAAACCATTAAATAAAACTGCAAAAGTTTGTATTTTAAAAGGTCTTTAATCGATAAATATATGTATGTAATCGGTAAATAGTTTAACTCTAATAATATACCCGTTTGTTTACGCATGCGAAAATGGCAGTTAGGCGGCATATGCTAACAATATACTGCAGAGAGTTGACGGCTGATATAAATCATTCGCAGTTGGTTCAAAAACTTCCGCTGTTTAATGGCTGCGGAGTAAAATCGTGAATAAACACTCTTAATAAATAAATCCGGAAACCATAAAACCGCAAAGTCCGCACAGTCCGCAATGTTCCTCCCTCCCAATTTATCCAATAAATGTTAATGCAGGCCGTTGTTTCAAAAAAACGACAGTTGGCAAACCAATTATCCTTCCATCTTCTACAGAGATGACAGGATTCATCTCTCGAATAATACGTATGTAAATAATTTGTTCATTACAACCCTTTAGCCAGGATTACGACCTAGTTTCTCGCTCCACCTATATTGTGTGTGTAAATCTCATACATGAATGGTTTTTGAGAAACTTTTCATGACAATTTCAATTAATTCCCAGAGTTTTTGTCAGAGTTTTTTGTTAAGAGGAAGTCGCCGAAGAATTATTATTTCATATTTCATTTAGTTCGAGATGTTTAAGCTGGGCTTTGAATCATGGCCTCACGTCTAATAAGCCACCACATTACCTACTAGACTGTAACGACTACATTCTTCGCATAAATCCACTTCAAAATGATAGCAACAAAAAGCGTAAGTTGTAGAAAATAGGACTCAATGAGCAATGTTCCTTGCCACCATACCCAATTCAACAAACCCATGCATTATCACAATGTTTTTGAGACTTTTCTGCAAAATTTGAAGCATTTTTTTAGCATTTAGTGTTTATAGAACGAATTTTTGAGTTTAAAAATTGTTTTGATTCTAATATGGTTTGCCATTAGACCGCTGCTACTAATATGATTATATAAACGAAGTTTAATGTATCCGCAACCATCTATCCAACCATCTACACATTCTGACATTCTTTACTTGACTATTTATAAAACAATTTTTACGCTCCCAATATACATACATACATACGTGCTATAAAATACAGTGTAAAAAATAATAAAGAAAAAAGAAAAAAAAACTATTTTTTTCTCCTTTGTTGGTTTTGTTTTTCATTTTCTTTTTTTGCATTTTGCTTTTCTTTTAATCAATTTTAATGTAATAATACCGCCAACCGTCAAGGTGTGTCTTCTTTATTCGCAATAATCATCAGATTATAACGTAATGCACTGTATACAGTCACTAAACAAATTATACTTACACATACATACATACGAAGAGAGATATACTCCTTCACAATATGTATGTGTATAAAATACATATTTTACATATTCAATATACTGTATACTAAACTATAATGACAATATGTATGTATGTACGTGTATGTATGTATGTGTTAATATCCGTATAAAAGATATCCTTGGTATTATGTTTGTAAGAGTGAGTATATGGCTGTATGGATATATGTATGTATGTATGAATGCTTAAACTTAGATGTATAGTTGACCTAAATTAGATTTACTGTATATTCTTTTTGTTACATACACTCAGAGAAATTGTAATAATTTTTCCATTGGGTCTCTCAGTAAGCGCTTTATATCCTTAAATTTAAATATAACAAAGCCATTGCAATTTTTCATTCATTTGAAAGACCTAATGATGCCATTAAGTCTGGAGCACATACCAAATATTTAAATCCATCAAGTTTGAGCATCACTCACATCGCATACAACTTTAGACTTGAGAAAACGCCACAGCAAAAAGTCTAACGTGATAAAATCGTACGATCTAGGGGGCTTCACATGGCGTGACCATATCCTCCAAACGACAGTTGAGAATATCCAAAGTGAAACAAGCTAAAAATAATATTTTTTTTGCCGTGTGTTTATTTTTCTTTATGCTTGGCTGATTAATACTATGAATGTAATGCAACAAATTCTGATTTCTTCATATGTTTGTGTTGTATTATTCTCTTAAAAAGTTTATTTCTCTTTTTATATCCTTCTCCCTCTCCCTTTCTCTCTCCCTCTCTCTCTCTCTTTATCTCTCTCTCTCTCTTTCTGTATATGTATTGAGTGTCCTCGCTAACATTTTAAATTTTGCTACAAAGCCACATACAAACATAGAAATATTACTAGAATAACGGCAAAAAAATAAAATAGGAATAATGGTGGCTATTAAGTGCCATAAATGCACCCAAACTAAACTAGGTTACGTACACATACACTGTACAAAGTTATTGGCACAATTTATTTAATTTTTCTTAGAAAACCCTTCATTAAACGATTAAAGGATTAAAGCATAGAACGACTGTATAAAATGTAGACAGAATTAGGTCAAACTCTATAAAGTTCGGTTACTATTTGCTGGCAGTTGGCTTTGAAATGTTATGTGTCAGCTAATATAGGGTGTATCAGTAAGAGTACACTTTTCTAAATTTAGGTTAGTTATTGGCATATTACTGGGCACTGCGAGATTAAGTCGCTGACAAGGATCTGGTACAGATCCCAGCCAGACTATTGAGGCGATGTTGCGATGAGGAGGAGTTGGAGACTATAGAGACACCTCCTCTGTAACTGTCCAGCCCTTAATAGTTGAGATTGAAACCCTTGGAGAGTTTGAGATTGAATTCTGTGTCGAGAGCCGACATCCAGGCTCTCTATAGATTCATTATTGGTTTAAGTTGGTGGAGAGTGCTAGGGCTTCAATAGTGGTAGTCTATATGTTTGTTGGTCTGTGCAATTCCTTAGCTTCCCTCATTCTCCCTTTCCTACTTCCTTTCCTTTCCCTATCCTCCCTATTATCCTATCTGCTTTAAGACGTTGTATAATGGGTCAACTGGAACTCTGGGTACTGTATTTGTCTCATTTGGCAAGTACACGTCTCTAAACCTAAACCTAACCTAACCTAAGTGGACCTAATATGTGGAACCATTAGAAGAATGGCCGAAAATTGAAAGAGGCTGTGCTCTTAATTAAGTAAGGGGGTTAAACATCCAGGATTGTTGTAGCTACTATTTTTTCTCCATATTGTTCAATATCAAGGAGGATGTCAGATGTGTTGAGCATAATACACTGCAAATCGTTTCCTTATTAATCAACAACCTCATGACTAGTGCCTTAAGGTAGGTACGTTGAGGTTCCGTCAATCCGTTTTTCTAATACTTCCATAGAAAAGACGATAGGCCGATTGCCAGACATTCTTCTGATTCAGCATTGGACTTTTTTGTGCATATAAACGTCCCCTTGAAATGGTTGTAAGCGAATATTAATTTTTACTACTTAAATCATTTACTACTTTTTTTCTACTTCACTTAACTCCTTGTTGTGCATAGAACGTCAAAATTCACCCGGGAATTTTCGCAAATCTTGAAATTCAATAAATTTTCTTAACCCCCTATATGTGCATGAAAATGTAATATACCAGACCTATTATTTTGAAGGCGTAAGTAATCAAATTGGAGAAATGCAACTGTGCTTATAAGAAAATGTGTCTAGGGAGACGAAAATAGAAAGAGTACAAGTGCAAGCAAATTATTTTTTACACAAAACACGTGATCGCTATTTTTATTTTCTTTTAATAAATAATTTATACAAAATAATAATACATGTTACCACCGAAAATCTGGATTATTTGTCGTGTTTGTTTAAAACAACAGGATAAATTGTATAATATTTTTGAAAATAGTTTTTTAACAAATATCTGGTATATCCTACGGGACTGTGGTGGTGTGCCGGTAAGAATTTTTCACACACGTGTTGCATGTGCATTCAAGGTTTGTAAATGTTTTTATTTTTATTTTTTATTTTTGAAAGGTTCGCCGAAATGATAATTTTCCCGATAAAATTTGTGAAAGATGCCTGAAAAGATTATGGGAAGTCTACGAGTTTCGCATCGATTGCCAACGGGCTCATCGTGATATGGTGCAAAAACAATTGAATTGGCGTGCCGATATCAGTGATTTGGAGTTGAAAAATCAAATGGGAAATTGTACGGAATCTAGTACGGTAATTATAATATTTATTTACTAATTAAACTAAGGCGATTAAAGGCTGAATATATTTTCCCTTTCGTCCCTTTATCATATTCGCGCCGGCGTGTGCCACCGGTAGCTTGCATTAGACTGTCTTATAAGACCCAGTGGTAGGCACTAGACTGTGTGGTGTGTACCACCGGTGGTACGCATTATATTTTCTATTTTCCGTCCGGTAGCTCTATATGACTGTAACATGGCACATCCGTATTTTTATACTTTTTAATGGAAAATTGACTCTTTTTATAGGTATTCTTAATAATTACTAGAGTTAGCTTTAAATAATTTAAGATTTTATAGACGAGTAGAATCGAATAACTGCCAACCACCTATGTGCGTGAAGCTTTTGATTTGCAATATATTTTTTGATACTTTAACTTTACTCTGACGAGTCCAGCAGCCAA
>QOCX01001590.1:0-11241 GCA_005959815.1 Sarcophaga bullata | reverse complement strand
TAGTGGCTTTCCGATAACCTATCATATCACGAGACTATTGGATGTTATACTGTAAGCACAGCCATTCATGAATAAAATTAACACACACAATATGGGTGTAATTCTGACTAAGAGGTTATAATTAATAATTATGTCAGTAAGTGAACTTTACCATCCGGCAATGAGTCTCTTTTGTCCAGTAACTACAGATCCACAAAAGCTTGTTCCTTATTAGAATCCCGTATACTCTACGGCTGCTGTTATGACCAAGCAGATCTATAAGCTTACCCTCGAATTTTCTTAGTGGCTGTCTTTGCTGATGGAGTATGCCTCGATGTATCTTCATTAGCTGTGCGGCATCGTAGTTCCAGAGGTATCTTTCTTTAGTGTTATGCTTATGTCCACAATCCGTAATTTATCTTCCTCACTTCATAACGTTGTCCCTTAAACTTAAAACTTTTTCTTGATACAACGAACTCCTGCTCTGGCTTTAGAGCGGATCGACTGGTGTATTTAAACACTAACTAGCCATTCAGAACCTTAGCATTACTTCCAACCAGCTTGATATCAAGGTGTGTCCATATTTTTTTATTTTATGAGGGCCTTTAAGCTCTCAATATGTTATCCCGTCTTTTCGTAGACGCTGGAATTTACTGGATATAAAACAGTTTTATAATTTATTGTATTATTTCCTATACATGTTCTCCTGTCTGCCTTTTTTACCACAAGTGATTAAAATTCAATGCAGAAGAGATCTTTAAAACATTATTTTTCCGTTACAGGTTTCTGATAGTACAAAAGTCTCCTCGTCTAGTAGAAGCGATAATTCCAGTTCCTCTTCTACTACAAATGAAAGTTCTAATGCTTCAACTTTAAAACAATCTATAAAATTGAAACATAATTCAATGAATTCACAAACATCTTCAATTAGCAATAAGAAAATAATAATTCGTAGTAAATCATTAAATTTGAATGAAATTGTTAATGAATTTAAAGGATTTACAAATAATGATGAAATCAAGATTCCAAGAGCCGAAGAAGAAATCCACAATCCCATCATGAAGCAGTATTGTGTGGTAACAAAAAAGGATGTAGACGAACAGACTGAAAGGCATGAACAGAAAAATATTGAAGAACCCATTGTATTACGATTGAAAGTAAAAAATAAGCAATCCAATGAAAATATTCCAACAATAGGATATGATTTGATGAAAGCCAATAATAACAATGAGACTACAAACCAAATTGCAAACACTAAAGTATCAAATGAAATCAATATGAATGCAAATATAAAGACAGATTTAAGTTCTAACAAAAGTTCTGAATCAAGTAGTAGTAATGAAGCAAAACGGAATGATTGTAAATTGCGTTGCAAAAAATGTAAGAAGAAATGTAAAACTTTTATAGATTTACGACATCATATGTATACGCATATCAAACCACATCACTGCAAGTAGGTTGATTCAGTTCATTACTAATATTTAATTTTTGCAATATTACTATTTCTTTTTTTTTTTTTATTATTTGCTTAGTATCTGCCAAAGGAAATTTAGTCAAAGCCATGCACTTTTAAGTCATGCAAATAATCATACTGGCATCAAACCTTTTTATGCCGTATCTGTTTTAAATCGTTTGCAGACTTATCAAATCGTAATGGTCATGAAAGGTAGGCAACACAAACATTTTCAATCTGTTTTATAAAGAAGTATAATTGAGTGAAAATTCTTTGCAGGACTTTACATATTCAAAAGAAATTTAAATGTACAAAATGTAGTAAAACGTTTCGCTTTCAAACGTTGTTAATAAACACGCTCGTTCGCATAAACCCATAAAGTAAGTACATATTAAGTATAGATTTCATAATAAAATATGCTTAAAAATTAATTTATAAATACCCAAAACGAAATAATAACTATGAATCTGAAAGGAATATATACATCAGAGTTAATTTTGATTTATTAATGCTAATTTATAAGGGCTACCAATATCGTTTTAATAGAAATATTAACTATTTTGTAAGAAGGCTTTAAGTATTCAGCCATATTATTCCATAACATTGCAATATAAATGGAAAAAGTTCTTTAATTTTGCGAAAATCAGAGCTGCATCAGTTCATTGAGCAAATAAATATATTTCGCGTTTGGAAGTAAGGCGTCTACATTTAGTAAACTTGTCCATTTTATATTGCTAAAGTATCCCACTACTACACATCCACACAACATCCATCAAAGCTTAATAAATTCCAATTAGTTGGTTTAAATTTTCTGTATCTCACCTTTTATAAATAATTTGTTTTTTTATCAAATACGTCACATTAAACAGATTTAAACCCAAGCAAGACAGCAATCACGAACATAAAACTAAATCCCGATTATCGAAAATATCGTAAGATTAAGCCCATATGATCCATTGTATCTCTCAGTGTGAGGTAAGCTCCCTTACTCATGATCCGATAGTGGTGGGTTTGAACCACCCCGAGCTCTGGATGAAACCGGATAACTTATTTACTTAATTGACCATTAATAATCGATCTGCCTTAAAATATCCTTCCAGGCGCCTCTGCTTCTTGCGCACCTTTTAGGCCACAGTTTGTCACACAAATCGATAACAGGGCTTCCTGTTTACGCTGCACAACGTCCGCTGTCATTGCGATCGGATGTTTTTTTTTTTTTTTTTTTTTTTTTTTTCTGCCAATTTACCCTAAATTGACAATCTTACGCTTAGTACTTTTCTCTCGTATACTCTTTAATAGTGCTTAATAGTGCCTTAGCCCCATAAAAAAGCACGGGGAAAATGAGCGTCTCGTAGAGTATTACCCAGTTTCCGTAGTAGCACTAAAGTCCAACACCCTTCTGTGCATTGTTTTGTTGATCCTACTCATTAATAATTTTTTAACGCCATTTAAATACATCGTAAGTTAGACTTTTCAGGTCAGTAGGCAGTAATAAAACGTAGCACCCACAAGCGAAAATGCTTCCAATTGAGTTACATCACAGTACGTCCAACAGAAGTGGGGTCAGGAGGGATTTGCTGTGTGTTTGTTTAGCAAATTATAATGAGCTGTCAACCATTGGACCATCTTAAGAAAACAGTCAACCAGAAGCTGCCGGTTGTTTCTAAAAGGTGAAAAAGTGTTCGCCAACTGTTGACGTCCAAGGTGAATGATATTGTTGAGGAATACTGACCTCAATTAAAAATGGAAGGAAATATTCTCCGGCGTTTTGTTACTTTAAACGGAAAGAGTTTAAGTATACATAAGAGATAATTAGATACGCGTTAAGTCTGCTACAATTCTTCTTTAGGTTGCATAACGACATTTTGTGCCGTACTTAAATCACCAATGATGCTTCCCAATACAATTATTGGCGCGAAACCGATCGCAAAATTTTTTTCAATAACCACAATCGTCCCCCACTTAATCGTTCCGAAAATAGAAAAGTTCATACCAAAAACAAACAGAAACTTCACCACTTTCCGAATGAAGATGAGGAAATTTCCGATAGGAACAGAACTAATTTCTCTCGGATTCTATTGATATCGATTGAAAACAATCTCTACCTATTTCTAATTAGAGTAATATAATTGCACAAAAGTTGTCTTAGGGTTTCACTCTCTATCAGGCAGAGCAGACGTTCCGTCTCATACGGAAAATGTTGCCTATTATGAAAATATCTTGCAATGTCTCGATACAAAACATACTATCTTGCTAGATATTATACCGACTTTTTGCTCTTAAAAAAACTGAACCTTAATGATTTTTAATTAAAGTATTGAAAGTAAAATGAATTTATTTATTAGGAAAAACAAAACTCTTTATTTTAGATGCATGATTTGCGATAAAGAATTTTCTTCTGTTCAAAATGTTCGACTTCACCATCATCGTGTACATTTGAAATCGCTTTTTAATGCTAAAAACTGAAATTTATTTTCTAATTTTGTGCATCAAAATCAAATCGTTATTATGTTATGGAAATATTTATTGAATTTATTTTAAGTGAATTGTTGTTATTTTTGTTCCCTATTTTGAATAGAATATTATTTTAGAAAAAATTTTTTGAACTGAATATACCTATACCTCTATAAATATTTATTTGATCGAATTTTGTTTTACAATATTATTGAATTGTTAAATTTTAAAATAAATTATTGTCATTGAATTTTGTTTAAGTAAATTAAAAAAGAATTAAAATTATTTTTATTATAATTTTATTGTTTTAAAACACATTGTCCGCTATCTATATACCTAAGAAACATACATACAAAAAACGAATTTTTATTCTAAATGATCGTCATTGGCCTTGAAGCACACTTTAAGTCGTATTAGCCAATAATCAATAACCGCATGCACGTCGTCAATTATAATATTGGCTACGCAGTAACCAAGCCTGTCTTAAGATAATCAATATTGGAGTATCTCTTGTGGCAAATCGTGTCCTTTAAAATGGGTTCAAATCAGAACTGCCAGTCGGCCATTCATCAACAGAGATTTGTAAATAAGTTCGTAGCCAGGCTTGGGTCGTCTCAGCTTTATAAGCTGGCGCAAAATGTTGTTGTAAAATCCACGAGTATATTTGGCATATACAACGGTTAAGTGGTTTTGCAACAGATTCTTCTTCTGGAACAGCTGATCTTTGTCCGAATGATACTCAGGTCATTCCGGATTATAGGGGCATTTACCGTGGGAACGATTCATAAACTTTAACTGAAGTTTTCACCCCGTGTTCGCAAAAATGCAAGTCAGAGATACAATCGTTCACACCAAATTATGGCTAAAGCTGGATGATAACTTATTTCGATTCGAGAAATCAATTCAGATACATCATTAGATGCATACATACATCCCATCATTTTTATTGTAACATTTTCTCCCACATGGTAAATTTCATTTTCTTCACAAGTTATCAGCGTGCTTCAATAAAAGGTGTCTGCCATTTCCCATTATTTTTTTTTTAAAGCTGCATTCCACAAATGTTTGATAAGCATTGAAAATACTCTGAATTCGTAATTTTTACATTAATTATGGCATACAAACAATGTGTGAACGACCCGATCTGTGGTGGTCCTTTAACCACCTTTAATTCCTTCTAAAATGCGTTATTCCCGTAAGGAATCCAAGAATGTCTTCTGATGATTCATTCTCATCATCACAGAATCTAAATGTTGAATATGAATTTGAAGTGTATTTGAATCTAAAGTGCCCTGTCAAAGTTGGTATAAGAGAAATCTTCACCTCTCTTTATCTTCCGTAACCATATTTTTCAGATAACTCCTTTAATATTTGTTACTAAATCACATTGCAAAACATTCCTCAACGTCATGATTCTCTCCAGGGAACAATCACTGGACTGTACAGGTGAGTCCCATAGTTTGTTTTAAAGAGCGATTGCTTTTTGTTTTTTGCAATTGCTGGTATGTATTTTCCACGTACTGAGCATATTTTTGCAAACGTAAAAGTAATACAACTTTGGAAGACAATCCGGAACGTAGTACGCATATAGTAAATCTTGTCCGTTGTAGTCTAGTAGGTTGTGTGTCGGTTCAAATCCAAGGGTCAGACATGACAAAATATTTCTACCAACGATTTCTGACAAAAACTCTGAGAGTGAAATAAAATTTGCTATGAAAAGTTTCTCAAAAATCTGTCTTTCGGAGTTAACTTTAAAATGTAGACCCCGCCAATTATGGATGAAATTAACACACACAGCATAAGTGTTGTGAGAAACTAGGTCATAATCCTCACTGAAGGGTAGTATTGATGAAAGAAATTATTTAAAAATGAAATAAAACTTCAAAATGCCATTTTTTTTGCAATTATTTATACATATGATTTATTTTTGTTTTGTTGGTTTTTGTTTTTTTTTTTTTATAATTAATGTGGCTTAACATAAATGTATTTAATTATTTTATTATTGTTTTATTTCATTTTAATGCATTTGTTATTACTATTATTATTATTATTATTTATAGATTTGTTTTCCATTTATAACATTAGTTCATTTTATTATTATAATTTGTTGTTTTGATAAGGTATAAAGGAAGGAAGAGAGAGGGGTTAATATATCTTTTCTCTTTTTTTTTTTTTTTTTTTTTTTATTATAATTTACATACATTTTATTTACGAGTTTAAATTTCATTTCTTTTCTTTTTTTGCTTGTTTTTTATACAATTAAAAATTTCTTTTTTTGTTTTCATTATGTTTATTGAGTTGTGTTTTGCCTTTGTTGTTGTTCTATTATGAAGATTTCTTTTTTCTCATTTCGAATAAATAACATTTTTGTTTTCAGCGTTTGCTAACATTTTGGTTTAATATAAAGAAAACAGAAAACAACTCAAAAAGAAAAAATAAGAATACACATTCACAAACATACATTTTATAAAATTATTTTTTTAAAAAAAATCTTAAATTCAATCAATTCTATGCTGTAAGAGGCTAAAAATTATTCAATTTTTTACAGCCATATGTGGTTGGTTTTGTAAAAAGAAATAATAAACGTTTACGTTTACATTTGTTTCTTTTGTTGGACATTTTAGCTAAAAGAAGAGTTTTTTTTTAAAAATATGTATCACCCATTTATATTACGTTCGAGGGAGTAGTAGCGTGGCCTCCATATTTATTATTATGGTTGTTGGTATTTGTTGCTAAACAAAGTGGTTTAATGTAAATATTTACATGAATTTCATTTCTGTTTTAGTGATCTGTTTTTTTTTCTCTTTTAATCATAAACTTTCTACATTTTGAATTCTCTTTTTATTTTTAGTTTCATTTTTTTTTTAAATTATGTAAAGTTGTTTCTTTTCTTTTTTTTAGTATTTTTTATTTTTATTTTTTACACATGTTTTACGATTTTTTTTTTTTTTGGTTTTTTTTGTGGTTTTGTTTTTTTTTCTTTTTCTTCTTTCTTAGGTCGAAAAGAAAAGGAAAAAAAAAAAATTGAAAATTTAAAATAAATAAATTTTCGTTTTATTTTCAATAATTTTCATTTGTTATATTGTTTCTATGTTTTTTTTTTGTTTTATTAATATAATACATCAAAAAGTTTTAAAATTGTGTTTATTTTTCATTTTGTTTTTCTTTTCATATTATGATTATTATTATTATTTTTATGCATTTTATATATAAGATTTCTTTTCACAAAAATTATATATATTAAACTACTTACAGAATTATAATTAATAATTAAAAAATTTTTTATTTGCTTTCTTTTTTTTTTTTTTGGATTTTTTTCAATTTTTTTTCTCTTATATAAAATATAATAAACTAAAAAATAAAAATAAAACACATAAATATAAAATTAGAAATGGGTTGCAAATCTCTTAAACCATAAATTATTTATATATTGTGGGTTATATTTTTTTATCTTTCTTTATATATCTTTAGCTAAAAAAGAAACAATTACTTTCTTCCTTTATCATATGGTGTTGTTTGTTTGTTTTTTTTTTTGTTTGTTTGTGTATGTGTTAATTATTATTATTTTTTTTTCGTTTTCTATTTTTGTTTTGAAAATCTTAAATGAGAATTCATTCCTTCAATTCATTTTAAGATTATCTATTGACAATAATTTCATAATGAAATTTCAATTAATTTCTTGGATTTCACCATCCATATTGTTCATTTGCTGCGGATGATTCGATTTAACCATGCAGGAACGGGCTACGGTCTCAAAGAGCCTGCAAAAACAAAAACAATAAATTTATTTGTATTATAAAAAAAAGAAAGAATTAAAAAGTTAAAAAATATTTTTATAATAATAAAACTACATGAAGGAAGGTGCAAACTTAGATAACACCATATAACTTTCTATTTCAGGACCCTACCAGATCACACAATTCTTGGTGACATGTCATCTGTCTACCCACCAAATTGTGTTTGGAGTTCATCACACTTTCTATCACATTCGGCAAGGCTTTCGTCTCTTTAATGTGTTTATCCAAGGCCGAAATTACACCTAATGTCAACAGACTAAATATCAAATGCATAGCGAGCCCTGCATCAATCGAAGGGCACTGTTTGGATGTTGAGAGAAGCTGATATGCTGCATCCCGGTACCATCTGTAAAGCCATAACGACACTAGAAAAACTCCCGAATCAAAACCAATAAGACATAAGCGACAGCTCTATATGGATGTCCTTCATTAGTGACACTCAATAGAGAGCACAATTCGAGATGTGTGAAGGCAAACAGTGGCTCTTGTCAGCGATATCACATAATGAGATTTTCCCCAAGCAATTCTTATTATATCTTGTAGGTACAGTCCTATTGGAAATTCACGACTTGATACCCTTCATCTTGGATGCTGTGCGGCAATTGCCAATTTTTAGAAAACATAACAGCAGGTTGCCGTGGAAAGCGTTAACTCAACGTATCATATATGGGGTTTTAAATGCGTGACCACGCTAGTCGTAAAATGTTGAAAACAACTCTATTTAGCATCACGAAATAGCTTTCAACATCATCTATATTACTTCTGTTCTAAATAGCGTAACCGACAGTTTGACGTCAATGTCAATCGAGAAGACTTTCCATGGCAATTAGTTGTTATCAGAGCTTTTGTCAGAAGCCTATTGAGAGAGTGTTTGTTAAAAGAAATATTTTTTACATTTTTTTTTTTACCAGATGTTAGAGCTCTCAAACTCTCAATTAGGAAGTCAATACACTATTCACTAGACTACAGCAACCTATTTAGGTAACTCTGATACACAGCACTCTGCAAGAAATACGTATTTCGATATGATCGATATTATGGAAAGATGAGACTTGCTACAGACGTCCCACTATATATCCATGGTATCAAGGATTCCACAACAGGTTTCCTTACAGTCGGGGGATACGACGTTACGTCCCACTAAATATCCATGGTATCAAGGACTCCACAACAGGTTTCATTACAGTCGGAGGATACGACGTTACGTCCCACTATGTATGCATGGTATCAAGGATTCCACAACAGGTTTCCTTACAGTCGGGGGTCACGACGTTACGGCGAAAACGAGTATCTTCGACGCCTATACCTCTGATCCCAAGTAACGCTACACCCTAAGGAAACCTCTTTTGGAATTATTGATACCAATGCACATATATTGGGATACCTGCAGCAAGTCCCATTTTTCAAAAATATCGATCATCATACGTAGACACTACTGTTAACAGAAGGTATTTTCACCGCCAGATTTCCCAGGTTTGAAAATTATTTGGAATATACCACTAATTGGGTTTTTATTAGGGACACCTTAGGTCACAATTTATATATTGTGGGATACCCCCAGACGTTGTTAAAAACAATTTTTTTTTTGTCGAAGTATTTCAATTTTAATAATAATTTGAGAATTACTAGAGAAGCTGTTCTCCACTTAGGAACGTGTGGGGTATAATTTTTAAGGAATGAATATTGAATATTTTGGTGATTTCTGTTTGTATCTTTGTTAAACATTTAATATTGCTCTGTTATCTTTAACCATTGGCTCTGTTAAAATGTTTGATTTTTGTCTTTGCCAGTTAAATTCATACTAAACGAGATGGAATTCAATCAATACTTACTTTGAAATTTCGGGTGCGCAATGTACAAAGTCATGTTGCCAAAACTTATAGATTGGATTCTTTATGAGTTCGATAAAGGTTATAAGTAGACCCCATGGATGTGGTCGACTAACAATGACGCGCTCAAGTAAAACTCTAGTAATTTGTTCCTGTATGGCTTCTGAATTGGCCTCAGCGAAGAGATGTAAAACAGCACAACTGAAGTAATGCGTGTGACTGTTGGGATAACGCAATTGATTGGCAATAGCATTTAGGAATAGATAACGACCTTCGGTATCTAAATCGACAGCTAAATTCTGGAATATATCCATATGAGCACTGTGGGCAATGTTTGAAGTGTTGGGTACAAAGTTTTTATTTCTATAAAGAATATGAAGAGCACAAAAAATAAATTCATAAGAAAATTATTGTCGATTAAATGTAAATTAATAGCACTTACCTAATATGTGCAATTGCTTGTGTACCCACATACAACACCAAGGCATTCATTAAGGGGATGTTGTAGCGCGATCCTGGTTCATTTGATATTTGCAAATGACTACGTAACTCTGAGAGGAAAGTTACTGGAGCTCTAGCTTTTAAGTATGAATCAAGATCCTTTTTAAAGTTGGCTGGTTGTATGTTTACCACATAGTTGGAGCAAATTTTTGGTGCTGTAGCTGTTTCTGCCAGCATATCGACCTTAAGGTGTGGTGTAAATGGATCAGGCAAACGCATGTTGCGTGGAAATGCCGCCAATATTATATTACGCATCTGGATACAGTTGGGTGGTATGGCATCGCAGAAGCCAAAGTGATAATCGCACAAAAATTCTGGAAAATCGTGCAAGAGTACTAGCAGAACACGTAGCGTTCCTTTATACAGCATCTGTACTGGCTTCGCTAATTCAGCATTCCGCAGGAAGGGCGCCAGATACTTGAACAAGTCCAAAAGTAACTGGGCATAAAGTGGCCAACCCTTTTGTTGAGGGATTTGGGCCAGTATACGTCCGATAAAAATACGATGTGAGATCAACTCTAGCCACGCATAACAAAATCCAGGAGCCAGCGATGGATTCAAGAGATGATAAGTGTGGGGAGAAAGCGGTAACAATGCTATGATAAGAGGACTCTAAAACGGCAATCAGGTGAACTCAGTTCAAGGAATAGCATAACAAAGAAACGATGGTAACCCAATTGTTGGAAGGCAACTCCATGGACTTCTTGATCTTGCAACAGAATGCCCAATACGATGCCCAACACTTTGTTGAGAAGATTGATTTTTGTTGTTGGATTACCAGATTCTCCAGAATGTCTAACAAGTAAAGCTATTAAATGAACAAAGGCATCTACCAGTGGAAAATTTTTGTCTTAGCCTGCACTTGGTGTGTGTGAAGGGATCGTTAAAGATGCGATACACCAAATCAATACAGACTGTGTAGCCTGACGGAAGAAGCGTGTAATTAAATCATCCGTCTTCAGTATTCCATACAGATTCATCTTTTGTACAAATGATCCAAAATTTTCGTTTCCCTCGACAGGTTATGGGACTGTGAGTAAATTGAGACCCAATCCTTGAGCAAGAATTCAGTCTTCTCCTGCAAACCGGGTGATCCATTCACAATCGGTTGGGGACTATGGGAGAACGTACAGGAAAAATTATAACAAATGCAAGTCATGTCAAATGTCAAACGTACAAATTGTACTTACCCTTACATGTTGCATTCCCGAGTGTATGTTATTTGTTT
>QOCX01001589.1:856-15275 GCA_005959815.1 Sarcophaga bullata | reverse complement strand
ATGTGTCATTTAAGCATTGAACTTCTTTGAGTAGTTTGTCTTATTAAGATGTTTCCAAAATATGATTTCGATATCTGCTGTCAGTAGCTACCAAATTTTATCAACTTGTTCAGTGATTGACCGAGCGGATTATAGGCTCTGGTCTTTGACATTTAAATTTACAAAACGGATAACAAAAAAGACAAGATTTTTCAAAAATTTTTTATCATTCTTCAAATATGTAAGCCAAGTTATAATATTTTGCCCGTTACGCTTATCTATACGCATCTATACCTATTAATATTCCGGTCCGACTTACCTCGCGATTTTTAGGGATTGGCAGACTAGAAAGAGTTTCATACTTAAAGTGAAAATGATCAGATTTCGGTGACTTTGCATTCTTGTGTGGTATTTAATTTACTTCCTGTGTACTTCGTTTTCTTTGAATAATAAATTACAATAACTTGGACTTGAACTTGTATTTGTTCAAACTCATAATAAAGTATGTTCTTAATATGTAGATCTTCCTTAATAGCTAGAGATGGCAGGATTATGACGTAGTTTCTCCTTCCACTTATGTTGTGTGCGTTAATTGTATACATGAGTGGTGGGACTTACAGTTTAAAGTCGACTACGACAGACAGATCTTTGAGAAACTTATCATTGGCAATTTTAATTGGCGCTTAGAGTTTTTGCCGCAAAACAGTTGAGAGGAAGTTGCCGAAGAACAACTTTTCAGATTTCGTTTTGTTCGAGATGTCTGACCTAAGATTTGGAACGTGCCTTACGTCTAATAAGACAACACACTATCTACAAGACTACAGCGACTTTAAAGTTATAATAACGAAAATAATTTGATAAAACTCTCTAGATATTACAGTTGAAATTCAAAAATTTTATTTACTTTCTCCATTTTAATGTCAATTTGCTGGTATTGAAAAAATTAATACTAAAGTGCCGCAATCAGTAGTTGAAAAAAATATCGAAAAATGTTTAACAGCAAACGAGACATCACATAGAAAAACAGCATAGAATCCTGGCTGCAGACATTAGATTTCCTTTTGCATTTATTACAACACAACAGACAGACAACGACAACCATAACAGTAATAGCCAAGGACAACAATAAAGTGTACAAAATATAAAAGTTAATCCAGCACAAAATTTTAGGAATTTAGAAAGACTGACAAAGGATGGTCACCGAAAACAATAAAAGCCAACAATGGAAACAAGCATTATTGCAATACAAAGAAGGAAAACAGTTAGTGAAAGCATTCAGCCAAAAACAATGCTAAAAACTAAACTGATGAAATTTAAAATGAACGAAAAAGAAACTTAAACGCATTAAAATGTAAATAAAATAAAAAAGATGATAAACTTTCAAAGCTAATATGTTCCATAAACATAGAACTTTTAAAGATCCAAAGGAAAAAATGGTGGCGTTTAAATGAAAATATTACAAATCAAAATTGTATTAATTTTTAAATGCGTAAGAAATTTACCTTCTAGCCTTCCCTGCAACAAGAGTTTCGCAAATAGAAAGCAAATAATTTGCATAAGTATGTGAAAAAAATATACGAGTAATCCCAACTGCTATGCGGCTTCGTTTCATGAGCATCTTGCTACTGACTTCGCATTGCCAAAATCTTTCTTTGGTTTGACCTTGGCAATTGCTGCCTGGATCTCTCTAAACATTCGTCTTTAAATTTTCTCTATTTGTGACGCTAAAACAGTTACCCCATAACACTGCATTGGTTTTGGACGGATATTATCTAAGAGTAAGAGTTTATAGATCACTTTTAGGCAAAAGTTTCTAACTTCATTTGTGCTAACTTTTTTCCAAGTCTGTCTGTCTCTCTGCCAAGATATTTTATATACGGTTGCTGCGCCACCATATGGTTATTTATTACCGTCGGGAGTATGTTTTCGTAACATAAAAGCTATGTTAACATATTTTTATTCATTCGTCTTTACCCGTAATAGGTTTAAGCATGTTTTCTAGCTGGAAAATATTATAACACAGGCATTAAGACGCTTAATTGGAGTTCTCTCATGAGGGAAGCAGTAACTCACATACTTGAGAACAGTGGATGAGTAGGCAAGAACACTAGCAGTGCTCTATGAGTAAGTTCTATAGTGTTATATTTACTCAGCAAAAGGTCGAGTTCTTGTGAGCGATGCGAAATCAACAAATTCGAATTCTCCAGCATACTCTCAAGGGCAGCGGCCATATATTCACTGGATTTTACGTTTCAAATTGTTTCTAAACCTCTGGATTAGAATTTAACTACCACACGCTCAGTGTAATGGATAAAAACAATTTTGTTACTTACATTGTCTGGTTGAGTACCATATCCGTCCATGATGTTTGGCAACACATGCTGAATAAATGAAAACTGGTTTGACAAATGTTGCTTCAACAAGATGAACGTTATCAATTGTCAACGCTTGAAGTTTTTGTTGAATTACCCGATATAAAGTTTGTCTAAGGCATCATGGTTTTTACGTAAACTTTCAATAATTTTTCAAGTTTCAATATTTTTTTCATTAAATTTTTCCATTAACTTTTCATTTCCACGAATGATTTGTTAATGATTTTAAATAAACATCAGGCATGAAAAACGTTTGTTCTTTTAAATAAAAGTTAATTAATATTTTTTTAGTTTAGTTTTAACGAAGTAGTGCTAAATTATACAATTTTCCAATATTTTCTTGACAACTTGTCAAGTGCAGTGATATATCCAAACAAAAGACTTAAGAAACAAACTTTATGTTTATACTATATTACATACCTTGAGTTACATTCTTCAAAAAGATTGAACGAAGGAAAAAATTAAATTTTAAATAAATTATTAAATTCAAAACACAAACACTCCTCCGAGACTACGCTTTTCAGTGTAAAATTCAATAAAAAAGTCACCATGGCCATCATTTGGCCCGCCACTAAAACACAAAAAGCAAAGAATAGGTGCTCCAAACTCAATGACTTAACATCGTCTTCGTTGCGAAAAACTCAATATCACCCATACGTATACCATCCCACACACTTTCTGCTATCAGTTTGTGCACAATCCCGCTCTCCTTAATGTACAGCAGATAACGATTGAAGTGATCATAAAACGGAGCACGATGAGCAATACGAATTAGAAAAGTACTTGTTGATATGGCTTCTGGCAGTAGCTTAGCTTTGGGTTTCTTTAAATACTGCTGCTGCAGTAAATAATATTTCGCCATATCTTCCAGGCCAGAATAGATATGCAAGTGGACATCGAGGTGCTTTCGATGATACAGAAAATACTCATTATTATCGGATTTCAAGCGTTTGAGTATAATGGATGGTAACTGCAAATCTTTATACATTCTGGAACTCAAAGAAAACTCGTATATGGAGAGTTGAGTTTTGCCAATATCTTCTAGGGAATGTAAGGAAGGCTCGTATAGTTTTGTTACAAAGAGACTGGAGAGGCTGCAATTAAAAAAATTCGCCAACATAAAACCGGCAACTAAATTCAGCATTAAATATACGATATTAAAGGCACTATTCAGCTTTAAATGATTACAGTACGGCAAAGCATGCACCATAGCTAAGGCTTGAAGCAAAGAACTTCTGTGAAATTTTCGTTTAAAACGTTTATCATGGCATTTATTTGCCCAGTGAATGAACACAAAGATGAAGAAGAATAACAGTATGAACATTAGCCAGGTTATTGTTTTGAAGGTTTTTAGAATATATAGGCGTACCTGCACCTCCTTGGCAGTGGGCACTATTAAATAACGTTTTTGCAGCCATAAGACATCACTTGCAGCATATGACTCATGTCTGAAGGCAAAGAAATTTAAAAAATCAAACTTTTCTTTGGAAAGCACATCCATAAAGAATTCTTGTGTTATATTGCCCAACGACATATGCATTTCAGACCATCTCAATACATTGCCATTATAATGTTGGACGAAAAGTTCATTAATTTTTAAAAACGTACCACTATGCACTAATTTGCCATGCCTATCGGTAAAGCTAAAACATCGTGGAGGAAGTTGTATAACGGGCATGGAAAAATTATAACCCTGGAAATCACTTAAATACTGGCGTTCTTTGGTATATGACACGAAAGAATTTAGTTTTAAAACTTCAATGCGAGGATAAGGCTTGTAGTTGTACAGCTGGTGATCAAACCAAATTAAAGTATTTATCATGCCTTTTTCACAAAGCTCTGCTGCAATATGTTCCATTAGGAAAATATCGAAATTCTTTTCAGGCCATATAATTAAAATCTGGCTTAAATGTCGTTGCCATAATATACGCTCCATTAAATTTAATAAACGCTGGTGATTATGTTCAGCCATATAAACCACTGTCAAACAATGACTACTAGTTCTGTTGAAGATGGGCTCGATATTTAAATTCAATTCATTTACCAGCATTTGTGGCACTGTAGACTCTTCGAAAATAATCTCATCTTCATATGCATTAAGGAATATTATCGAATCAAATTTATACTCCTGTTGTAATAACCTTAAAACAGCTGTTTTGCTATAGAAATCCGTTTTTATTAACCAAAAACACTGATGGATTAGTAAGAGTTTTATTATAAACTTTTTTAATGTTAGTAACCCCATGTCCTTTTGTTAAATGTTCCAATTTAAGGTTTGCATTTGCATTTCACATTCAATTTGTGTTAAAGAGAGAGGAGTTGTTATCGCACCTCACATAATTTACAAAGAATTCTATTCCTTCATTCCTTTTTTTTTGATAATAAATTTAATAACAATTTATAATACGTTTGTTGGTTGTTCATTTAAATACAATTTGTAAGAATTTTTAATAAGTGAAATAATAATTTATTAAAAAGAATAAATAATGCCAACACAACAGTTGTGTTTTTCCCTACGTTAAAGTGGTTTCATGTGACTGATTATGGTTTTGTAAGGCATGCAAGGCAATGAACTTTTATTCAACTTAACTAAACTAATTTCTCGAATCAGTATTATCCATATCCTGCACAGTTATAAATAAAAATTAAAAATCTTAACTATGGTGGTCGTGTTTCAATCGATTACAGCTGTAAGCACCTTCAACTATATAGGCCTCATCACCTCAACGGTAATAAAGAAGTATGTGAACTTTCAGAGTTTATTAAGTTCATTCAACAAGCCCTCGAAGTCATCATAGTCAAGTAGGTAATGTGTTATATTATTGAACGTGAGGCAACGATTCAAACCCCAACTCAGACATCTTCAACAAAATGAAATATGCAAAATAGAATGCTCGGTAGTCCAGAGAGTAAAATATTAATCTGGCGATTATGATTTAAATTCCGGAACTTCAATTCCGACTCGATGAAAAGTATTTCCATACATCATGCAGTCTACTGGTTCTGTACCGGGGGCAATAACAGTGTTAGCCGTCGGCCATATGGTCCATCATGCTGTGATGCCTTGCACTGAATCTCATGTTCAACCCTCTCTCTCTCACTACTACCAAAAGCAGTGGATTAAAATCTGAAAATAATTGGCCTACTGCCAGATATTTTGTAGCCATTCTCTGTGAGATATCTTCAACCAGGAGTCGAATACTCTTTTCTTTAAAAAACTTCTCGTCCTTCCAAATGGTACTATAGTGAGCTCGCTTGAATTAATTCTTATTCATGGTAATATATAGATTGGCAATCATTAGCAGAGTGGCACTCAAATGATTCAAATAAACTTTACTTATTTGCAAAGGAAATATGGAAAAATGGGCACACTTGCATTCAAATTGGTCCTGTTAAAGATATCTGCAGAATAAAATTAGCACTCGGCCTTAACAAAATCCACCCACTCTAGAGATCTCCTAGCAGATATAACGGGACAGTGAATCATTAGCAAATACCCACGGAGACTAGAAACACAATGACTTTTTGTAGGGACAAGAAGGAATAGGATATCATAAAACAATTTTTAAGTGACTTAATAGTTTCAAATTGAATTTAATTTGATTCTTGCTAAAGCTTTTTAATTAATTTTGTTTCTCATTCGCTTTGAATGTTTCAAAGCCTTCTAAAAATGCTATCCCGTCAACCAGGCGATCTTTCATGTTTCGCACAAAGGCCAGAACCTGACGCATTGGCTTCTGCCTTTTTTTTATTCAGCTAAGAAGATGAAAAGCTCCTCTTAGTTTTTTATTATTGTCCATCTAAGAAATCAACACATACTCCAGAGAGGATAACATCAATATCGCATACCATCATTTGAAGACCAGGTAGCACTAGATCGTGGTAAGGCATAAGTCTCTCTTGCCTTATTTCCAGGCAACAACTGTTGCTTTCTATTATCTCAGAGCACTGTGTTATTGACATCACTGCACAAAGTAAATGTCATTTACATATGACGTGTATTTTTTTATTACATTTATCTAAGAATGAAATATCAAATTGGTTTTCATACCTCATTTGGTCATTAAATTTAGACAAATATCTACACATTCAAGTTGACATTGAACTCAACACATTATTTTACTTTTAATATGTGAGAAGCCCAATGGGAGTTGATGTTAATAATAGTTACAATGCATTTGCCGTAATTGAAAATATTGTTACGCTTTTACCTTTTAAAAACGTTTGAAATATGAGCTCGTAGATTGCAAATAAAAAAATAAAAATAAATTTGTGTTCAGTTTTCAATTAAATTCTTTATTATTCGCACAACTTTTGTGTGCCACTGTTCACAATTGATTCTAACAACAACAATTGCTTTATTTGTTAGTCCTTTATGTTTATGTTCTTTGCGAATAAACAATAACAATTACAACACAATTGTTCTGTAGATCTTTGTAACGGTGATCTTCAAACCACAACTGGTTTACTTCACACGCAACGCGTCTTCACACAAGACTGACTGAACTTCTACACCGACTTTGCATGCTTTGCCTTGCCTTTTATATAGCGACGTAAACAGTTTGATGAATGTTCCGTAGGTGGAAGGTTCTAGCCTTCGCCTTCACGAGATTTCTATGAATGTAAACATGTTGTTTAAACATGTTGTTTACATTCATACATGTTTTCTTCTTTGTTGTTGTTTTTTGTAACTTGTTTACGTTCTTCCCTTCAGAGTTGTTGTTATTTGTTGTTTACTTCCTTATTCCTTATACTGATGTTGTTGTTTATTTGTTAATAAAGTAAATAAGTCCGTTGTTTTGTTATTGTAGCTTTTGTTTAACATTTTAATGTTAAACGACGTTACACCATTTCCATTTTCGTAACAATATTTTTAAACAAAATGTTTTTGGAGTTCTTCCAACCATAAGCAGTTACAAGCAGTTATGAGAGACAAAGCTTGTCTTACATTAGCAAAGAAAACAATGTCCCGAAAAATTTAAAAGATTTGTGAACGTATAATGACGGTAAACCGATTGGAAATATAATCTCATATCTCAGAAACAAATTAAGTTCAAACTGTCTTGTAAAAACTAATCCATAAAGTTTACACCCCCATATTATGAAATGTTCATGACAAACAAGTCGAGGAGAATGTTCTGTTGTATATGAGAAATATTTTTCATTTAAAATATCAGGGGATGTGTCCGATGCTGCAAATGTATCAACAATATCTTTACTTGAAGCAAAAACTGAAACGTAAAATAAACATGAGAATAATAAGCAGTTTAAGATCAAGAAAATGATTATCAAGACGAAGGTAATATTTTCTATTTCCTATATTGCGTTATTGTTTTAATTTTTACTTCTTTCGCCATCAGCAAACAAAACATTGTAATACCATTTAAGCCAATAACGGCAAAATGGCACTTCCATTTACCATGTTGAATAGAATGCTTCATAAACATTTCATTAAACTATTTTGGTTAGAATGTCAGACAACTAGTAGTAGTTGTCGTACTATGTAAACCATAAAAATGCACTCATCAGTTTTGTTGCCAACAGGTGACAAACCAAAGCCAGCATTTATCAAATCAAAACCACAAAAGCATTTACCAAATGCCCTCAAACGATAACGTTGTTGAAGTTTCTTAAATTGTATGCATGACTCAAGGCTACATTTGATTCAGTCTGCAACTGAGTATCTTAAAAGCAGACTTTAAAGAGAATATGCTGGAAATAGTTTATTTTCAATAAATTTCAACATGAAAATAAAAGAAATTTTGAACTAAAATTCAATAAATTCAATTGAATTGTACGAAATGCTGTACTTTGTTTATTTCTCTAGCAACTTCTTAAACTATTTTCCTGTTATTTACTATTTTTTCATACTTTTTCTTCTTCCTATCCTTCTTTTTATTTTATCATAAAACTGATGACAACTCCAAATAGATGCTTAGGCTCTTCAAAAATTTTCGCACAAACATTTTTACTGAATTTTCATCAGTAATAGGGTGGCGTAGTCTTGTAGGTTAGGCATTGGCTTAAACTCAACTCAGACATCAAAAACATAAAAAATATTTCTTCAGCAGTTTTCTGGCAAAAACTCTGAGAGTAAAATAAAATTGCCATGAAAAATTTCTCAAAAATTTGTCATTCGTAGTCAAATTTAATTTGTAAGCCCTTTAACTCAATTAAAAAAAATTAACAAACACAACATAAGTGATGTGGGAAGCTAGGCCGGAATCCTGCCTGATGGATTGTAAAGTGCTGCATTGAAGTCACTAACTGGTGTATTTCCCTCAACAACTTCAAATCACTTCAACTTCAACTTCAACAACTTCAAGAAAAATTTCTGTAATCAGAACATATTCAGGCTCTAAACTAATGTGCACCCCTTTAGCTAATTACTGTGCTGAATTTAATAAAAACTCCATCGGAACCTAATCCCAGATGGCAAACAATTTCCTTTTCCTGGGTGCCGAATTAATTTAAAATTGTTAATAAAAAATAATAAAAACGTGTTAGAAAATTCAATTTTATTGAGCTTTAATGATTTTTATCTGCCCTACTGGATAAATACATTAACGGTCTAAGACACAGACAGCTGATCAAGGTCAATTCTTAATTCCTTACTTATTTGTTGTTGCAATAATTAATGTAGGTTTCCAAGATTCTCACAATATTTTATAAAAAATTTTTTAAACGAGCAAAGAAAAGTTTTTTTTGTACACAAATACTATTACTAACCAACACAGTCTCTTTGTTAAATACAAATTGATGGTGCATACACATGTATTATGAAAGAAAAAAGCCAACAACACTTTTAAGGCCAAAAGCAGCTTCAGTAGTAGCGACAACAAAAATAAGATGCGTAAAACGAAATTTTCACTATCGCACACACAAACACATACACACATACACGTTTTATTTACTTAAAATTCTGTTTGTACATGTGCATTTGTAAATACACACTCTTGCATACATACATACATACATGCATACTATATGGTATATGCACTGAAAATCCTTGCATAGATATGTGAGCTCTGTTGAAAATCCTTAAAGCTATTTAAATGCTGCTTAAATACTAGTGGCTGTTTGGTTACACATACACAGACACACACACACACCCAGACAGGGCACGTTTACCCAACACAATCACTCTCTATACAATTTTCTTACATGCATTCAGTCATCGCTTAAGTTACCGAACAGTGAACTAAAGGACACAAAAATGTTTCACAAATAAGGGAGAAGCATTAGATTTTTCTCGGTTTTTTTTTTTTTGCGAAAAAGCTAACATTGCCTTGACGATGGAATTAGTGAACAGGGTATGTGCCAATTGGAGTAGAAACTAGTAGGAATTTGAAAACATAGAAAGCTCTACCACAATTCAAAATAAAAAACGAAAATTTCCTTTAAATTTGAAATTTAAATGCGCCGATATATGCGACAATTCTGCTTATTTACGTATCCATTCAACTAAAAATCGTATTCATCGGGGAAGAATATTTTGAATAGAGATTCGTTATCAATTTCTAATTTGTGTTCCAACGCATTCGCCGTATTGCAGTCACTTGTGATGGTCGCTTGACTTTAGTAATTACACAACCTTTCAGCCATGATTGCGACCTAGCTTCTCACACCCACTTATGGTGTCTGAGTTAATTTTATATATGAGTGGCAGTACCTACTTACTTACTTAATTGGCCATAACAGCCTAACTAACGGATTTCGGCCAGCCGCAACACATCCTTCCAGGCGCCTCTTCGTATTGCGCGACTACGCCAATTGGTCACACCAATCGATGACAGGGCTTCCTCGATTTGGTCCTTCCAATGGATACAAGATATTCGTCTTTGCCGACTTCCACAGATCCCCGCATCAAATACCCGTCTCGCCGGAGCATCCTCCCCCATTCGAACGACAAGGCCGAGCCTGCGCAGTCGCCGGATATTAATACCCTGCACAACGTCAATGTCGTTGAGGAGCTCATACTGCTCACTGTTGTATCGAATGCGGAGACCTTCGCCAACTCGTACTGGACCGAAGATCTTACGTATGACTTTTCTCTCGAATACTCTCAAGGCTGCTGCATCAGCGCTTAATAATGTCCATACCTCTGCGCCATAAAGAAGCACGGGTAGGATAAGTGTCTTGTAGAGTATTAGTTTCATCGCACGAGAAAGGTCTCTGTTACTCAATTGCCTATTGAAACCATAGTAGCACCTGTTGGCAAGAGTGATCCTGTGCTTGATCTCCAGTCTGAGTGGCAGGACCTACAGTTTAAAGTCGACACCGAATGAGAGTTTTTTGAAATAAACTTTTCATGGCTATTTCATTTACTCTTAGAGTTTTTGCCAGAAAACTGCTGAGCGGAAGTCGCTGAAGAAATATTCCTTCAAACTTCATTTTATTGGAGATGTTCGATCTGTGATTTGAATAATAAGCCAACATGACTACCTACTGGACTTAAATGTACCCTGCACATAAATACACCAACCACACTGTTATTATTTATCATTTCACAAGAATTTATTTATTTTGTTTTCTTTTTTTCTATTTTTTTATATGCAGTTGAACGTGAATTATTTTTTTTTTGTTTGCCATCTGTTTTATTCTGTTATGTTCGTTTTATTTTTCACCATTTTCTAGCATTATATGCGCCAAAGTAAAGGTATGTGTATGCATTTTTATAAGCTCGTACAATATATTGTAATGCATTGTATGTGAATGTTATTTAGTCTTAATGTTTCTTTGCTTTTTCCTGCTTATTACTATTTGTCAACACCCTGTACAGACATACATACGGATATGCATTAGGGTGGACAAATATCGACTTACCAATAAACTGTTGGTCTAAGAGATATTAATTGGTTAAACATGGTTTTTATTTGGAATTCCTTTCGTGAAGACTAATTTTTATTGTAATTGTTAATCGCTTTCTTACATTCCAGAACAGTCCATGACCACGTATCTCTGAATGCTATTGCTTGTCTGCAATGTCTTCTGACTATCAGGGAAGATATTGTCACGTTTTTACCTTTTAAAAGCGTTTGAAATAAGAGCTCGTAGATTGCAAATATAAATAAAAATAAATTTCTGTTCAGTTTTCAATTAAATTCTTTATTAATCACACAACTTTTGTGTGCCACTGTTCACAACTTGTTTTAACAGCAACAATTGCTTTATTTGGTTATTCCTTTATGCTTATGTCCTCTGCGATAAACAATAACAATTACGACACAATTGTTCTGTAGATCTTTGTAACGGAGATCTTCAAACCACATTGGTTTACTTCACACGCAACGCGTCTTCACACAAGATGACTCAACTTCTACTCCGGCTTTGCATGTTTTGCCTTGCCTTTCATATAGCTACGTAAACAGTCTGATGAATGTTCTCGTAGGCGAAGGTTCTAGTCTTCACCTTCACAAGATTTCTATTAATGTAAACATGTTGTTTAAACATGTTGTTTACATTCATACATGTTTTCTTCTTTGTTGTTTTTTTTTTTGTATCTTGTTTATGTTCGTCCCTTCAGAGTTGTTGTGTTTTGTTGTTTACTTGTTTATTCCTTTTTCTTGTTTATACTGATGTTGTTGTTTTTATTTTCGTTAATGATGTAAACAAGTTCGTTGTTTTGTTTTTGTAGCTTTTGTTTAACATTTTAATTTTAAACGACGTTACACCATTTCCATTTTCATAACAATATTAAAATGCCTTTGTCAAGCATAATAAATTCTTATTGGTCTAGATCACACATACACTGACCGCACGTATCTCCAGTTGGAACCCTGTATTACAGTGTGATAGCAGGAACCAAGTCCTCATGGTCGTTTGTGCCAAATATTTGTTTAAGGATGAATGGCGATCTGATATCAGGCTAATGGAAATGGTATTCACTAATATATACGTATCCTGTAGAAAAATTCCGAGCATCCATGCAGTGGGTATCGTATCTTGTGGTACTATTTGTTAGTCTGATGGATACATTCCGCCACAGTGTGGCGAGGAGACGTCGCAAGTGCTACCACATACTCACCACTGCAGTTCTTAGAATTTCAAATAAATTTCCTTCTTAGTTTACAATTTTCCCTCCTTCTTTTGCAAGCATATATAAACCACCCTAATGTGTTTACTTTCACAGGCACACTTAAAACTACACTTCTAACTGCTGTAAGACACTAACTATTTCCTGCAAATAGAAAAAACAACAACAAAAAAGTATATAAACAATACGTAACGGCTTTCTTATTGGTATTAGTAAGAGAACGAATATGTATTAAGCATTTTCTAGGTGCTATTCTGTTGTTGTTGTTTTATTTTTCTTATAGTTTTCTTTGTATGTGTAGAAAAGCTCTAAAAGAGCCTACACCTTGTTGGCACAAATCCACTTAACATTGTTAATAAAATGTCGTAAATATACTTAATGTTGTTTGTTGGTTGTTGGTTGTTGTTTGTTTGTTGTTGGTTGTTGGTTGTTTTTCAAAACAATAGACTTTCTCTTGTAAATGTATTGTGGCATGTATATACTTTACTGTGTGCCGGTGTATGTTAATTTATGCCAGAGACTGTATGATTTATTTAAGGATTAGAACAGTTCTCACAAAGCCAAAATAAGTAACTTCTTTGGTTCTGCAACCTTAAGTACTTTATTTGTATGCGACATATTTTATAAGATATTGCTTTTGTGTCCTTGTCCCCAAATTCTTTATTTTGTTTTTGTTCCTTTAGTTGGTTTAACTTTTAAATTTAAAACCGTGGTACTAAATGGCTGTTAGGCATTGCGTAATACAGAATACAGAAAAGACAGATTATGGTGAATGTCAGACTACAAAAATTTAAAATTGATTCAAGCATGGCCATTTTTCGATTACTACGGTGTGATTGTAGTAGTAGTTATAATCGACCTCCTAAGTCCAAACAGTAGGATACTTTTAAGACAAGTAAAGTCAATAGTACTACAACACCTATTCAACTAAACAACTTTGGTTTTCCATTTGTAATATTCCTTTGGAACATAGGGCTTTTTAGTGGTTTTGAGGGTTGGTTTTGTTAGAATGGATTTTCCCATAGGATTTCAGCCGAGCAGCACTACTTATATATAGGTTGGGCCATCTATCGGTTTAAATTTGAACCAATTCGGCAATACTTATGTCATTCTATTCTGCCACAAAATTCAATATATTATCTCCACTAAATGTATTGAATCGATTCACGCCTGAGCAACGTTGGTATTTATTGGAAATTTATTTCCAAAACACACACAATTGGTCGGAAATTGTGCGAAAGTGTCATACAAAATTTGTTAGAAGAGAAAGACCAACAGTGGCCAGTATACGCAAGCTTATTGCCAAAGTTCGTTAAACTAGTGTTTCGTTAATGCGCCATGACGTGTGAGTGGTCATACAGTGCATACTCCCGAAAATATCGAAGCTGTGGCTGAGAGTATGCGTCAGAATCCGTCATCGTTCTCAAGAATTGAACATTTCACGCACCAGTTCATGTCGAATTTGGTGAAAAGATCTCGGCATGACGCTTTACAAAGTTCAATTGGCTCAAGAGTTGAATCGTGATGACAATCTGCTTCGTCTTCGCTAGATGGTGGATGTAAATGAATAGGCGAAGGTATTTGTTTCGGATATTGGGTGGCTAGAATATGCGATAGATTACGCGTAGGCATGTATCAACTATTACTTGTAGTTTTAATTTTGTGTCGGTATTTGCTGGTGATTTTTCTCTGCTTTATAGGAGTTTTCATTTTAAAGCCACGCATTGAAACCTCTATCTTTATCAACAGAATTGGTTAAGGGCCCAAAGCCAAAACTAAAACTTCACATGACCTATTTTTGACCTCTTCTTCTGTTACAGTACTTGAACAAACTTGAACAATAAAATATTTCACATACATCATGATATTTTGACCTTTGAGTCGTATGAAGCCTGCTTAACAGCCATTGCATGAGTTTGTCTGATATTCACTTCCAGGTCTGAATTGCTTATTAAAGAAACTAGATGACTTAACTTAACTTGATTGAGAAGAGATTTTGGGAGACGAAACTGCTTGCGTTCCCATAGTTTAA